>VCCN01001294.1:7554359-7567433 GCA_006491835.1 Architeuthis dux
TATATATATATATACATATATATATATATGTGTGTGTGTGTCCTTATATTACTCTAGCACATATCTAGAATAGTAGGACAACAAATGGTGATCGAACTTATTACACTTGTGATAGATTCACTAAATCAACTTCCTAATCATTTTTCTACTGGAAGAACCCCCGTTTTGTGTAGCCTACCTGTTTTCTGTTTTTGTTTTGTTGTGTTTTCTTCCTAAGCGTGGCACAGTAATATGTCTCCCAATATTGAGTTCTTATCTATACCAAGCCCAGCCAGTAATTAAGAAGGGAAAATACATTAGATTCCAGGCTCATAAGTGTCTCTACCTGAGTTTGAAAAAGATGATTAAAGTGAGAAAACACGCTCGGAAGGCATCATTGTATGATCAGCGAGATTAATAGTGTATAGCCAAAGGTAACTGGTAAGTAGATATTAGAAGATCAGCTAGATGCCTGCGTGAATGTCCACAGACAGACAGACAGACAGACAGACACACAGACAGACAGTTCATGACTTGCTTAATGTTGCTTAGCAATTTGGTAATGCTGAATCATCTGCGGGAGTGGGTGTAAATAAGAAACAAGTATATATTGTTTGTTTGGTTATGTTTGTACGTGTACATGCAAATGAGAGATACTACTTATTGACATTACTCTCTGCAATTACTCTATGCAACTTTCTAGAAATGTGGACATCTACTTTCTCTAATTAGGTGGTTTTCTGAAGTTTCTAGGAAGCGTATGTCTGAATTGCCATGCGAAGTCACACCTTCTTCTGAGCATGTGTCTTAATATATGCAGGTACATGCTGATAAAGTTCGTCTGCTGTACGAGGCTTTTCCAATCACCGCCCACTGTGATTATGCACTCCACTCCTGTCTGTTACGTGAGCTGGAAATACATGTAGGCAGCACGTCACGCATATTGAAGTGGACTATCTGGGAATTTCAGAAAGAAGAGCATGTTAACATTACAATAGTTACAGCAACGAGATTTTGCGAAACGGTATATCTGGAGAATGGGTCTCTATTTGCGCTGGTTTGTATTAGAAACCTTCAACCAAAACTGTCACCAAAACTGTCAACATAGGTTTCTTCAGTTTTCAGTTGGTCTGGTTGTCCGTCTGTCTATCTGCCGTGTTGGCTATAAGTTTATTCTAAAAAGATCCCTTAGTTTGGGTCCGGCAGCGTCCACGCTTGTTTTCTGTAAATTCGCAACTTTTACAGTGATCACGGCCCAGCAGAAGGCGGGAGAAGTAATCTATCCATGCATCACCCCTTTTTTCAATTTTGTTAAATGCATCATCCCCAACAGGGCATGCTACCAAAAGACATTGGTCATCTCTTTCTTTATTGTTACGATATGGTTTTTTAATCACTGAAAGACAGCGTATCATTCCCTGGGGTATGCTTTTGAGTTAATTAAAAAAAGGATGTTCGTGTACGTGTGGCTAAAACCAATTTACTCTTGAGTTATTGGGAATGTTTCAGTGAGGAAACATACAGACGCATGCAGAGAGAGAGAGAGAGGGGGAGATAGGGATAGAGAGAGAGAGGAGAAAGAAAAATAAAGAAAAATAGAGGAAAGATGAAGATAGAGACAGAAAGAGAAAGAGAAAAACGAATGATAAATATACAGAAAGAGACAAGAAAGCAGAAAGGGCAAACAGGAAAAGAGAACACTAAAAAGAAAAGGAAGAATGTTCCCCGTTCATCTTCAATCTGGGAAAAAGACACAACTCAAGTAAAGCAATGAATCACTGAAGTTTCTGGTGCAGTCGGGGCAATCCCGGATCAGGATTGGTTTGTGACGTTTAAACCAATGAGACATTGTGTTCAAAGCTAAAAATACACTAGAAGACCCCCGGGACTTGAACACTGGTCAATGGGAAGAAGTTTTGAAGAACGTTGCAGAACAACGATCTTGTAGAAAAAAAAAACTAGAAGTGAGTTAGTCAAATGCATTATGTATCTTACACGCCTTGGAAACAATCCTGAAAGAAGGAAAATGTTTTTCACAAAAACCTACGGAAACCCATATTTGTCAGCTTTCAAACACTTGAATGAAAAATGGATTTATTAAAAGAACCCAACACGTACTAGATCCAGGACATCTATCAACATATAAACCTAAATATTATCTAATAGGGGAAACGGTTATTTTCTGTCACTGATGGGATTCAAAGGGAATTTCATTATGAATAGAAACTGGGACAAACTGCTACTCCACAACACAACAGTGAGCAACTGGCTCGTTTGAATGACGCCCTGGGACAGAAGATACCGTTTCCTTGACAAGAGATTCGACTGATGAATTTCCTGCATGAGAACACCTGTCCTCGCATTACAGATGCTATACAGCAACCGATCATGGTGCTGGGGTAGGAAGTTCTCTCACATGCGGCGTATTCTCCAGATCTGCCATTTTCAGACTGACACTTGTTTCACTTTGGGCAATACTCTTTGTCTGTTCAGTGCAAACAACAGGGACTAATCGAATCAAAACTGAACTCTTTTTTTTAAACGATGGAATACACAGCTTTCACGAAAAGTGGCGTTACGGCTTAACAAATCAGAATAAATACTTACATGACTGAATAATGATGCTGTGAGTTTATATGAATGTGAGATTTTATTAAAAGAATGCCACAAAGTTGTCATCGATCTAATAATTATCATCATGATTTTTAAAAGCTTTTTAATGACAATAGTACATTATTTTACTTCTCGGGGATACATTTTCAGTAGCACGACAGTCAACGGGTGAGTTTCCACAGATATGTCGCTTGTCTACGGTGTAGAAGTCTCTCACTTTTAAAATATCCAATCAAAATAAAAGAAAATGTCGAATTATGTACACCTTTTACTATCAGGTATATATGTTTGAGGGACAGTTTCGTGGTTGAGATAGTTGCATTTGTCTCTGGCGCCAAATATCGATGATCAAGCCCAGGTGAAAAAACAGGATTTCGAATGAGAATATTAAAAAGAGGCAATTCGCAATCTTGGAACAACTCCCTCCACCCATCTTGCCTTGTGCCGTACTAAGGAAAATCTAGTAAATATACTGAATGCATTTTTCGTGTCACCAGTTTTCTATGATTGTTGCTGATAGACGAAACAGGAAGACACCATAAAGTGCCGGTGTACTTTTTTTCAGTTCTTTGAGTTAATATTCCCTTGGATAATCAACCGTGTTTTTGAGATATCAGTTTAGAAATTACCTTTGAAGTAAGACGACCGGTTTTCACAAAGAATTAAACAAATTTCCTGAAGTGACTGTCTTCATCAATATTGTTTCAATTCATCTTTTTTTGTTGTTTTTCTGCATTACCACCGTCACTGCCAACACCAGAAAGAGATGAAGATCACAATGTGAGGCCTCTTTTGGGAAATTAATACGAAATGAGTGTATCTAGAAAGAAGTACGTCATTCTATGGCAAAAATGCTTTCTTTTATTTTGTTTATTTTCTGTTTTCGGATGAAGTAAAGATCAGAACACCACTACGGTCGCGCAGCAAAGATTAGTACCACTGTATATAACCAAGTATTGGTACCATCCAATGGGACCAAGTTAATATCAGCACCACCAGGGGAAGAATTAAGTATTGGTTCCATCCAATGGGACCAAGTTAATATCGGCACCACCAGGGGAAGAACCATGAGCAACACGAAGAAAAACATTCACAACAATTTTTAAAAACTCCATTTATTTCAAACATCATCGGGCCATTTTAAACAGGGGGACTGTGCGGGTCTACCCAGGGTACGCATCCAAGATCTCTTTGAATGTTAAATAGCCCAACTTAACTAAGTAACCGAGTACAAATTAGTTATATCCTACCGGACCAAGTAAAGATCAATATTATCAAGAGGAAAAGCAGTGCTGATCTGTACTTGACCTGTACTTAAGCAGCAGTGCTGATCTGTACTTGATCTGCTTAAACCCATATACCATTGTTAAAGTAAACATTCTAAACTATATTCTGTTATATTCTGCACGTTATCAGAATCATGTTCCACTCGGTACTTCAAATCTATGAGTTGAAAGAACTCATACATTTGAAGTACCGAGTGGAACATTATTCAGTAAATAAGTCCATTCTTTAGAATGCGTGCACCTTTATTTAAAATATAAGTACTTTAAATTAAAGTCTAAATACTCTCATTAAAATTAATCAGTATATTAATCGATTTCTAATAATATTTGTTAAATATTAAAAACAGTTATTTTTAACTGATTAAAAGGAAAGAAAATCATATATTTTATGTTCCCCATTATGGATAGGTTAATTATTTCTGTTGCCATTACTATTTATAGTATTGCCTTCGAATTTCGTTAAAGTTAGTTATATTTGTTTATCAACAACATAATTACGGAATCCGTTGTGTATGTGTGTTTGTTTTATATTGCTGTGTTCTTTATAAAATGATGTAGTGAAGAGGAGATACGTTGTAATCTATAGAGCTCAGCTAATCTCCACATCTATTACACTATTTTATAAAGAACTATATAATATTAATCAAATACTCGTAAACAACAGATTTTTTAATAACAACACTCGATGGAAGCACTATACATATTAATGACAGCAAAAACAATATCTGAGTGATCTGAGGGTGCCCATGCTATGATACATAGCTACGAGAAAGCAATGCACCATATGTGAAATTAAATATGAACTCTACTGCTCTAGTGACTTTGATAATATCTAAGTTCTCTGCACGTATAGCCTTGTACCAGACTATTCTAAACTTAGTAAATGTCACTAAAAGCAGAGAAAGTTGTCCCCCTTGCTATAGAAAAACATTAGATTATATATGAACATTCTTTGTAAGAAATACATTTTGTTGTCATTTCTTTATTGAGTAAGATTTAATGACAACAGCGCAATTACCTCTTCGCTTTTATACCTCACAAAGTGGATGGGTTAAGCACTAGTTGTTATGTATTATATAGTAAAAATTAGCAATTAATAATATTGTGTAATTGGGAATTAATAGTATTGTATAATTAGGAACTAACCAGTTAACCCTTACATAATTGAGAATTTAATAGTGTTATATAAATAGGAATTAATCAGTTAAGCTTTAACAAGACTCAATTTTGAGCCATGAGATGCTTTTCGTTCTTTGCTCGCAAATTGCCACCCGCTCCAGTTCTTGTAGTCAGTATGCACACAAATATTATGTTGTGCAATTTCTTTCCTGTGACAAAAGTATGTGCACACTTTTGAATTCGAAATAGTGAATCAATATTTGTTTCAATAAAAACTCAGTGAGCTATCTACAGAATTTGAAATCTGTTGTGGGAACATTAATTTCCTTTGTGCGCTGGTTGCAAGACATGTGTGCACGCGTACAGTTCGGAGGGAACTATACCCCCAATTGTATTCAACTCTTCCCCTTGTGGAACGTGACAGCCACGTTCAGAATCACTGGTTTAATCGAATTTTAATAGGTTAATAATGTCAAATCCATTTTGAATACTTTTAGAATAGCGGATTACTGTGCGCAGAACAGAATTAACTGTGTGTCTTTTTCCCCTCTTCTCTTTAATCTATCTATTGCTAGCATCACTTTTTGGCAGAACTTTTAATGAGAATTAAATTCGGAAACTTTATAATAGGAGGTTATTTTAAATGGTGTATATTCGTGAAGATTACACTGTGAACACTTAGCCGATGAAAGGACATAAAAGTGAGATAATTGGATTGGCAAATATAAATGCGACCATATTTAGATTAAATGCTGTGCATCCAAATGGAAATCTGTATTTGTTTGACCTGCAAAAGTAGTTCAATAAACATTATGAGCATAACAAAATAATGGTAAGAGAGTCGAGTAAAAGTGAACATTTACAGGGTGCTTCAAAAAGGATGCAACTGTCTATTTAACAACTTGTATCCCATCATCATCATCATCATCAGCAGCAACACAACAAAAGCTTTTCCCAGCTCCTTCCATGTCGACCGTGATTGTGATAACCTCTGCCATGTCTCACCTGCAAACATTTATATCTCATCTCTCCTTATTATGCCTGATCTTCTCCTACGGCGTATTGTTTTATCTTTAAGACACCAATTTGTTAACCGTTTGCACCATCTGTTATCTTTACTTCTTGCTAGGTGTCCAGCCCATTTCCACTTTTGTTTTGTATCTAATTATTAAAGTCAAAGATTTAAAAGAAAGAACGACTCTTTGTTAAAAAAAACAAAAAACACGCTTACATTTTAATTCTGTTTCCATTGTGGACCGCAATATTCTCGTGTTGGACGTTTGTATCTAGTTAGAATGTAGACCTACTTTCAATTTCATAAAAGTTTAATGAAAACATTCTTGTTTTCATTTTCTTAAATACTATCAAGCAAGGCGTATCGATCAACACGTATGCAAAGTAGTAGTAGTAGTAGAAAGTAGTAGTAGTAGTAGTAGTAGTAGTAGCAATAATAATAATAATAATAATAATAATACTACTACTACTACTACTACTACATCGGGGCATAACTAACTTTTAACCACCCCCCCACCCGTGAGAAGACCCCAAATAGTAGATAAAAGATAGATCTGTTCGTTCCTTTTAAAGTTATTAGCACTGACAGACTAATTGTAGAACGGCGCCTAATCCCGTACGCCTTCGAAAAGCAACGGATGGATTTGAAAGATGTGAGTTACTTACTATGCCAAATGTCACTAATCTCTGCACCGTATTTCAGGCCAAATGTCATTATTGCTCGATATAAGTTTAACTTCTGCATTCTGCATATTTTACCGAAATCAACTTGTGTTATTTTAAAATGACCGGGGCATAACTAAATTTTAAATGATGCTCCCCCCCCCAACCCAACCTTACCAGTGAGAAGGCCCCAAATAGTAGACAAAAGATAGATATGTCTGTTCTTTTTTAAGTTATTAGCACTGGCAGAATAACAGTAGAACGGCGACTTTGAAAAGCAACGGATGGTTTTGAAAAACTCTTACTAATGCCAAACTTACAAAACTAACAGTGAGATACAAACAAAACAAAAAAGGGAGGAGGTCTGGCCCTAAACGTGTGGCGTACAATATACACTATGATATGGGTGTTATATTACGCACATGAACCAGCCCCCACGTATGGGCAAATACGAAATACATGAATATGCCAATACGAATTACAAGATATTCACACCGCATCGGTTGCCACGCGGGGCAACAAGGACCGCGATCCCTAGTCAGGAACCAGACTGGGATCGAAAAGTTTGCAACTGGAACAAACTCTACGCATCAAGCACTAGAGAAACACCACGCCGAGGATACTCCTCACAGTGGCCTTATATGTACAACCGAAATCTCGAAAAACGTAAAAAGACAGAAATGGACCAGGATAGAGTATATAGGAGTCATTGGAGCTTTCTACACTGCTTCACTGAACCCGACAGGAACTTCAACGTCTAAAGCCGCCTACAACATCTGGCGAGAACCACATCAAATTGACATACTAAATCGAAATGCTAACAAACTGTCCAATGTAAGACGTGACATCCTTAAAAATAAAAGAATACCGGACCTGGAACTCCAGAACATCCGAGAAAACATCAGGAAGAACAACAACACTAACAAAGATGGACCTACCAATGAACCAAACGAGACGCCAACAAATAAGGAAGAACAAAAAGCAGGGATTACCATCAATGACCTCCCAGTAATACTCCAACACGCAGGGGAAGATCAGGAAGAACATACCGAGAAAATACTACAGATGACGACAAGCATTCTACACAGATTGGTAACCATAAAGGAAACCCCCTTTGAAGAGCGACCACCAATCCCACAGGTCAACATGGACAGCAAAACCAAATAAGCAATCAAACTTGCAAACGAAGCCGTCGAAAACATCAAAGACGATACGGGAAAGCCAATGCACCTAACCGAAATCAACCAACTCATATATGCTGCTGCGTCTGCCATCGCAAGAACAAAAACAAAAAAGAAAACCACAAGCATAAAAAGAAAGAATCAAGAACGAAATAAAAAGACTGCGTGTTCAACTATCACTCCTAAGTGAGTTAGAAAAAGATTCCTACATAAAGACGGGGAAAAGGAAACAGCTGGAACGACGACTAAACATCGGAAAGAAGGAAGCCGGTAGCTAAAGTGACGCTACAACAACAAATGCTAGCAAAGGCGCAGAGACTCAGAAGATTCAGCAAAAAAAGCAAGTTCATTTGGCAAAACAAAATTTTCAAAGAAGATACCAAAAGACTCTACCAAGAGCTGGACAAAAGGAAGATAGACGTCTGCGTACCACCGACTACCGAAGAAGACCAGATCTCTTAGTCAACAAGGAGAAAACAACGCTTCAGATACCACTATCGCTATTTCGCTGTTCCGACAGATCACAGGGTTAATCATAAAGAAAGTGGATAAGAACCTAGACCTAGCCAGAGAGCCGCGGTTGTGGAGCATTAAGGTGACGGTAGTGACAATAGTGGTCGGAGTCCCGAACAAATTAGAAAAGAGGCTGGAGCAACTGGGAATCCGGGGAAGGACTGAGACTATCCAGACGACAGAACTACTAAAGTCAGTTAGAAAAATGAGGAAATCCTTGGAGTATTAAAGAGACTTGTTCTTAAGTTAAAGCCAATAGTCACTACTGGTGTGATAGACTCGACGAGTACAAATAATACTAATATAAAAATAATAATATTGAAGAAAAAGAAGTTGATGAACAGAAACAATAACAACAAGTTCATTTGAAGAAAATTAAGCATCTAAAAAGAAAAGGGCATGTTTATATTCTAAGATGGCAAAATTAAAAACAGATCGGCGTGTTCGCTCAGATAATTAGTTAAGTCCTGCCAGCAGGAGGTATTGATTAATTCAAGAGGAAGAACTCTGCTATGAAAAGTCGCTTTGTACAAAGGCAAGCCATAAAAATAGGCAACAAGGAAACTCTACGGCAATTATCTGGATAAAGATATCAGCAGTAGACATCAACAAAATAAACATGCGAATAGTAAAGTCTATGAGGGAAAGAAGAAAACAAGAAATCGATCTTGGTCTCTCATTAGTTGATTCTTTTTCTTTCAGTCTCTCTTTGCATATACAGTGGAATCCGCTTAAAAGGATCACATCGGGAGAAACGATGTTGGACCCAATAAGCGGCTGGTGCTATTAACGAACGGGGCAAATAGTCTTCTATGAAAGAGTATATACATAGAAAGCTCTTGTTTGAAGCAGTAACTCCCGCGAGGTAGGTAACACAGTCAACCGCAGCATAACACGTATATTTTTGAGGGTTTTGTATTAAAAAGGATTTGAATTTGGTAGAACTGTTGCCTGGTCCAAATAAACGGTACATTGGACATTAAAAAGATAGAGAAAATTAGCGATGATTACATACGTTTGAACTGGTTCTTACAAAATTGTCCTATTGTGCTGCGGGTCCTAATAACCAATGGTCCTATAAAGCAGATTCGAATATATTCGACTATATCAAAATGTCCCTTCACGCATTAAGGTTTACGCTGATTGGTTGCCAAGTTACTGTAACGAAATGCACTCTGTGTTCGTGTGTTCGCGGGTTTGTGGCTTACGTGACCAACAGACCATATCGTATTACCAGGGTGGTTAGAAAAGGGCCCTGATTTTCAAATTGGACAGACAGGTCGGCGGGCGAAGGAATGGGGGAGCGGGAGTAAGAGGATGAATAACCCTTGATTTTTTTACTTACTACCATGACTAGTAGTAATACAGGAAAGTAACCCCTCGTGTAGAAAAGTAACTGAAACAGAATCCAATGCCTCCAAAGTAATCCGCGAACCGGCTCGGAAAAGAACGTATATCGACGGAAATTAAACCGCAGATTTCCAATTGAAAATACGGAATTGTGTCGTCTTTCTCTCCACCCACAAGGGAGAGCCTTTTCTCTGAAATTAATTTTCCTTTACAGAGATTTCAGCACCCGTCAACCCGCAGCCCCGAAACGAGAAATCATCTCTTTCGTCTCCATCATAACACGAGAAGAAATATAACCGGCTTTATATTAGTTCCAGACCGCACAAGCGGTTTTAGGGATACTCAAAATAGTTGAATACTTTCCGGACATACCACCTTTATATATAAGGTGGAATACAAATGATTAAAATAGCAGCCCGACTTGATAGACAGTATAAGCACATTCTGTTTTTATTTAAGAAGTTGATTAAAAAGAAGGATGAAAGAGCCGAATCGGTAAAAAGATTAAGATTATTTTTTAAAAAAAGAACATAATAGGCGAATAATGAAAATAAATAAATACTCGCCTAAACCCGAAACGAATCAGACACATTTCAACTGTTATACAGCATGTTCTTTGATATTTTCATGTTTTAAATGTGTGGCTGCACCAAAGATGCAAAGTAGCGTTCCTAGGCGAGACATTCTATTAATCGTTGACACTGGCACTGATATTCCATATACCCATCTGGGTACTGGCCAGGCTCATTATTCCTTAACTTCGGTCATCGTACGAGAACCAATGTATCCAACGCGATTTGGCCGTAATAATGAGGAAAAGGGGAAGAATTAAAACCGCCAGAAGGAATGATTGAAAGAAGAGAGGAAAGAAGAGAACGCAGACTCAAATATTTAACGAGAGAAAGGAATAAAATAAGACGAAATAAACACAGAAAGGAAGGAAAGAACAAAAGGGAAAAAATCGAAACTAGATAAAAAGAAAAGAAATATCGAAGAACAAAACGATGTAAATCATAAATGACATAAAAAGTAAAAAAGAATGAAAGAGAAGGAAAGTGAATAAAAAGATGACCGTAAAAAAAGAAAAAACAGAAAAGACGCCTAGATAGGAGAAAAAAACAAAAGACAAGGGGGACAATTTGTTTTCAACATTTTATTTCTAAAGGAATCTAAACAATATTAAAAAATTCCAGAATTAAAATTGAAAACAAAAATAAATCAAAAAGTCACTGAAAAGCATAAACCGACCGTGATAAAATGGTTGATGTTACTTCAATACATTCAATTTTATGTGAATAATTTAACTTTTATAAAGACGTTCTTTTGATACTAACCATTAATTTCACCCCAAATTAGATTTTTTTTAAAAAGCAGAACTTTTCTCAAATAACAAAGGCATTCATTTGAGGCTTTGCTTTGTTTCCACAGCATAATTTCGAAGATGAATACTTTGTCTGGGTTTAAATTCGGGTGACTTTGAGAGAGAAATTGATCGAACTCAAAGAGCCTTTGATTTGTAAACATGCAAAGAAAGTTTGCTTGACATCTCAACTATGTAATAACTAGTTTACCCATGACTTCAAACAATGTCTACAGTATTTAAATAAGTTTGCAATTGCACTCTACTTATAAAATATCAACAACATTATGTTGATTCGCATTTTCTTGTTATGTGCGACCTGGCATTCTTTACACATTTGCAAATAAATAAATACATATAAATAAACAAGTCAAGGAAGCTACTATATTATTATCATTTAATAGTTATCGCCCTTGACAAATGGCACAGACAGAACATAATAGTTCATTATCTGACTTATTTTATATGTAGATACCCTTCAGAAGTTCCTGATTTTACCAGCACTTTTAAGGATTCACAACCATTAATCGGGGTTTTACTAAGTTTAGTTTAGTACAACACAAATTTAACTTAAACGAGATATAGGTAGAAAGATTGTGTTACGCCAATATATCAAGTTGAAAAGATCACTAGCGTAGAAAGATTTTCAATTCTGGCATTTACCTGGACGCGAATACAGATCTCTGTCCCTGATGGTAAATGCGTAAATGTCTATCCACGAGGCAGGCATTGATACAATGCTACACACCAAATACTTTAGCAAATTAATATCTGAAATATCATGTCAATTATTAAAATAACTGAATCGCATTGATAACATCTTTTATGTGAAAGTGCTCAGAGGAGATGCGGCTGGCTTAATGGTTCACAGCACGGAAATGGAATCGGCCGACCCGTTTCAGATTCGGCTGAGACGGTTGGTATTCACTTCGTACTACTGCTTTTGATCAACTACACCCCTACCAGAGCTACATATGAAATAGCGGGGGAAAATGAACTTTATAGCCTTGGCCCCCCCGGGCTAAATGTGAATAGTAGGGCACACCGGGCTTTCTAGGAGACGAAACTCTCTGATTCCAAAACAGGAGTGGAGTCCCAAAGACAGACTAGTTCGAATTCCTCCAATACATCAGGTCAGGGATTACTCCCTGATATCATTTAACCCAGTGCAATCTCGCATAGGTTACTAGGAGTGGGAAAAGGCAAGTCTTTGTTTTTCCAGGTACTGTTCAAATATAATGTAAAGCAAAACAAAGAAAAATCGTAACCAATAGTTCGAGAAACTCTTGGAATGTTAATGACTCGACTCGAAAATGTAAGTTTTTCTTGCAGTTTTGCAGTTTTATTACAGTTTTATTGAGGTTTACTCCTCATATGAATGTACATAACTGACGCCGAGCGCTCTGGTGAAAAGCTGGTTCAGTCCGAGAAATGTTAAACCGTCTAGCGGGATTATCATCAACAGTAGCACGAATACAACACTCAGAAACCACAGACAATAGATCACCCCGAACACCCAATGAGATGAAAATTATGTCTCATCAACCCACCTAGTGTGCTGGGGCTTGAATGGCAGTTAATCGACATGACCGTAGTGCCGACGGCTTGTATCGACAAACAGTTTAGTCACTGTATGGTTTGATTTCGAATTGGCCCCACTTGGACTGCCTTGTTGCGATTTTGTCTATAGGAAGCCAAGAAGACTTTACCACTCGGTGAGGGTAATTTCATGCCTCAGTGGGAGGGATAAGAGACGCATTATGGAGCTGAGAATTTGGAACCTTATCAGGTAGGTAAATGGAAGGTGATCTGAAATGTTTATCTAGATTAAATCGTGTCACGCTAATATAGACACAGGTACCAATAGACATGTGTATAGGTTGAGATAAGAGAAAAAGAAAACCTATGAAAACAGGTGTCATTTCGTTAAGGTATAGGAAATAATAACAAATCAAAGAGGTCTACAAGGTTTTACACGCATATATATATATATATA
>VCCN01001294.1:7637341-7654112 GCA_006491835.1 Architeuthis dux
CAAGAAGACACGCATGCACACACATACTACATACATACAACCCATGTACACACATACGTGTAACATAATCACATGCACACACATGTCGCATATGCACACACGTACGCATCAACACACATAACGAATTCTCACCTACACACATTCACTTACGCATACACGTAATGTACACATACACACCATACACACACAGGCCATATACACATGCCATATACATATACACATATGCACACACTATATGCATCCACATGCCACATATGCACACACATATACACATGTAGCATCCACATGCTCACCATAGACACACGTGCCATATACATATACAAATAATACATTCATACACGTACCATCTGTGTATGTGCATGTGTGTTTGTGTGTGTCTGTGGTGTGCACGTGTATGTGATATGAATCTATGTGTGTGCGTATGTTGCATGTGTTTGCATGTCGTCTGTGTATATGTGTGCGTATATGGCATGTGTGTATGTGGTATATGTGTGCATGTAGTGCGTGTTTATGTGTATATGCGTACGCTTATGTGCATGTGTGTACGTGTGAGCATAGGTGGCATGTGTGTGAACGTGTACATTTTTATGTCTATTTGTGTATACATTGGCCCTTTTTGCATTGGCCCTTTTTGCAATGGCCCCTTTTGCGTTGGCCCTTTTTGGACCATTTTGCATTAGACTATGTTGCATTGAGTACATATGGCATGTGTTTGCAAGTATACATGTGCATATGTAGCATGTGTACGTAGTATGTGCGCATACATATGACATATATGTATACGTATATATGGCATGTATGTGCACGTATACATGTGAGTATGTATCATGTGTGTATGTGGTATGTGTGTATGTGTTATATGTGTACGTAGGGGTGCTGAAACGTTCTCAAGCCGAGAACCGTTCGGCACCCCCTCGTATATGCCTGCGTATGTATATGTGCGTATGTGTGTGCGTGTACCGCATATGTGTAAGCCGTCTCACACCATATTGGTGGTCCGTATAGCAACATACGGGTTATTGGCGGCGCTCTTCTCTTTTTCCTCATCCGGGCCACCCTGCTCGATTTCAAATGGTGGCAGCCTTAAAAACAGATTCGAAAATAGAATATTGAAAATGTGATAATGAAATAATACCTTTTAAAACGCAAACGAGTAATAGAATTTTTAAAGGAAATAATGTTAGGAGGCAAAAAAACAAAACACAAAAAGTAAAAGATTAAATTCCTAGGATAAATAGCTAAGAATAGATGAACAGGCTGCATCAAATAACAATACAACATAGAAAATATACAAGGATAGAAAATGAAAGGAAAAACAAAAAAGAGTAGAAATATACTGACAAGTAAAAGGCGTGAAGAAAGATAGAAAAACAATTATATACAGGTCTGGTTAGATACTCAATAGGAACCGTCACGTGATCAACGACTTTTGGCAGCATGGGGTGATCAATTGAACAATTGGGAAAAGGGGTGACCAATAAATGAATTACTTCTCTCGACTTTAGTGATCACTAAAGAAGACAAACAAAAACAAGCGTGAACGCTGCCGGACAAAAATTAAAGGATCAATTTAGATATTGTAAGAATTTTCAAAAAAAAGAATAAAACGTGTTTTCTAGATATAATAAAGAGTACACTTTTAAATGTTCAGCACTCTAGCTCCATTGGTGCGGCCTATACGCGTGAGACATACATACATAGATTGCCAGCCAGACCAACTTAAAAACTTAAGAAACCTATGTTAACGGTTTTAGCTGACAGTTTCCAATACAAGAACACGAGAGAAAAAGCGTTGCTGTGAAAACCGAATGTAGAAAGGTTTCCTGTGAAAAGAAGTAAAAACGATATAAATGAAATCGAGAACGTTTATAAATAACAGGACACAAATCGGATAACAGTATTTGCTACAATATTAAAGCCGGAAAACTCTGATTAAATTAAAAAAAGATTAGAAATGAAATAAGATGGATAGGAAAAGAGCAAGACAAATGAGTGATAGGTTCTAGAGAGGGAAAGAAGACACAAACATTAAAGATCAGGATAAGGAAACGAAAAAAAAACCATAAGAATATGGAAATCCCAGAATTTAATCAGAGAAAGTCAGGATTAAATACCTGTTATTGCAATAGAAATTACATTTAAAATTAGAACATTTAGAATGAATTAAGATTGTAAAAGAAGACGTTTGATTAACCCTTTATAGGGCACCCCTAAACATATTTTAGATATCAAAACAACATTTTTGTATGTTAAACTAAACCTAATTACAAGATATTTTCAGTTGCAAGTTTGCTGAAATGTTTTTGTTTATGGGGGCAAAACCCCCTCTGATGAAGTGATCATATATGGTGCCTCGCCCAAAAAGTGACAACAAATGGAAAATATAAGAAAGTTAAATAAAACATAGAATTAAGGAATACCATTCAATATAATGAGTAGATACAAAACAATTGATATTGACAAAGAAATACACCTACGGGTTAATTTTAAAATGTTATTGTGTGGGCCAAAACAGGCTAATTTAATGGGGTGTGGTATGCCTCAAACAGGTTCAGTCTTTGTCCAAGCACAAGTGTACTTTGAAAAGCTTACATACCACATTGGTGCGGATTATGTTGTATTTGTGGCTACAATATTTGCATGTGGCTGACGGGTCAATGGAATAATGGAATGATTTAAAAAAAGTGATGTAGTTTAGAAAGAGAAAAGGACATTTATCTCAAAAGGAAACAGATGGCCTCAATGAGAAAAGAATATATTAATGGAATATAAAAATAAAGTAGTGCTATAGAAGAACACAGCCTAACAATAGAAGAAGGAATAGAAAAACAAACAAAAGAAAAACACTTGAAATGGAAGTAAACACACCAAATATAGAAATTAAAACAGGTTCGCAAACACACACACACACACACATATATATATATTATTTATTTATTTATTTATAAAGAAGTAGAAGTAATGTAACCAAAGAATTAGTAAATGACAGCACAAACTGTTCAAATAGCTTTTCTTTCCCAGCAACATAACTAAAATTAGTGATATATTCCTTTAGAGAATTCGCCAGGTATTTAAAACGAACACTATATTTAAACCTGTCGATAACACTTCCTATGTGTTACGCGAATAGTTCAACTGATTATGATATTATTATTTATGTACTCATTGATTTTCCACACTCATAGCAACTGATGTTTTAGACCAAGGTTAGGCCAGATCCGGCCCATGAAGGGATTTTGAACGGCCCGCGGGCATATATTATGATACTGTTTTTTTATGTTTTAAAGATTGTTTGTGTCTTTTTAATAGATTTAAATGGTGTCTTGATTGAAATTGATTGCGACTAAATTAAGTTCTTTGATTATTAATTTGCCTTTTTCTAGCATGAGTTATTCATTGCTTTGAGGCAAAGTATAACTACACGTATTAAAATGGATAATTCACATATTTCAAGGTTTTTATTTGACGTTTATTTGTCCCACCGTCCGTTCATTAATACGCAATTCGGTCCGCAAAGACAACGAAGGTTGCTGTCTCACAATCTTAAGTTTAGACTTTAGTCTTAAGATTGATTGACACCAACTGTCCTCAATACTCCAGAACTCTCCTCAGTATTCAAGATGTTTTTAGTAATGTTGTTGTCTTGATGCTCTCTATTTCCCCCCGAATTCCTAGTTCGTCCAGTCTTTTCACTGGTCTTTTCGGGATCGTTCCCAGCGCTCTAACGGCTGCCAATTTCATGTTCCCTAATTGATCCAGTTCTCTTAGAACAGCGAGATTAACTATCTGACACAAGTTTTCTTCTTTTCCCAAGAAAATTAGATCTAGTCATCTGGCCTGGATTGGTTGATCCGTTTGAATCTGAGAATTCTAAGACAGATTCCAGTTTGTGCATATACCATTGGTTTACATAGTTGAATCAGAGATGTTCGCTCAGTCCCCAGTGGATCACCTTCCAACCCAGCCATGCCCTTTTTACCTTCTTTTTAGCTAACTCTGTGTAATCTTCCAGGACTACAAATTGTCTTGCTTCAATTAATAATACCATTTAATTACTGGTATTGCTGAATTTGATGGGGAAAGCAAATAAGTTGATAATAATCATTGCATTATCAGTTCTGATGATAGTATAACAACAAAATAGTAAAAGTATTGAATTTCTGTCGCTCCTGAAAACAACAGATTAAAAGTAAAAGAAGGCAAATAACTGGATAATATTATGACCTTACTGAAGAAAGGTGACCATGGAGGCGAAGGCCGTGGCTGCAATTATCAGAACACTAGTAACATGCTAGCAGATTGGTAGAATTAAAGGCCCAAGAAAATAATAAATAGATTCAGACCTCAGCACTGTCAAATGCGGTAAAAGAACTGGGAGAATTTCAGGAATTTTAAGTAAACTTACCATCGATTCATCTCCCCTGGGAGAGTTGTAATCTGCCTTTTGTCTGAAGAATAGTAAATGGGGATATTAACCATAAGAATATTATAATCGATTACCCAAATGCCAAAACTATAATTACTCACCAAAACAGCGGATTTGATATACGTGAGTCACAGATGAAACAGATATATGCAGCAAAGCGGTAAGATAACATAAACAAGACTGGTTGGGAGTAGGAATTGAAGGGGAATTATGCAAAAGACATGGATTCGATTATACAAACAAAAGGCATAGATACAAACCAGGACTTTTCTTTGAAAATGTGCAGGCTGACGCGGACCCTACCTGTGTATTTTTAACACGGTTTCGATATAGTAATGTGCAATTTTCGGGCGCTATTTTCTTTTTAAATTCTTCGACATCCTATTTTAAAAACATAATTAAAATTAGAAAAAAATGATCAAGAGTTGTTTTTTTGTAGAGTAATTCCTATTAAATCTAAAACGCTCTAGACGTAATACGTAGTATTCTTTGAAATGTAAGTAAAGTATGTATATACATTTTAATACAGTTTCGATGTAGTAATGGGGACTTTTCGGGTGCTGTTTTCTAAAGGTCTCCGACACACAATTTTCGGAAAAAGACTAAAGTTTTATAAAAAAAAGGTTGATTTTCATGAATCCATGCATAAATACATTTTGTTGGGCAGTGATCACTAAAAAGTCTGTATTAAAAAAAAATAAGCGTGAACGCTACCGTACTATAAGAGATCGATTTAGCATGCAATTATCCTCAGGGCCAGTTTCGGCAATTGTAAATTGAACCCCCACTAAAACCTCTCTTGCGGGGGGTTCTAGAAATAAAAGAAATGTTTTTTCTAGGTATAATTAAGAGTAAATTAAATCTAGATGCGGCCTGTACGCGCGACACATGCATAGCCAGCGAGTCAGGCATAATCGCTTAAAAACTCAAGAAACCTATGTTGACTGTTTTGGTTGACTGTTTCTAATTATATATAACTGCTTCAGGGCTTCATTTGGAGTTGTGGAAACGTCTGGAATTTGGCCATGTAGATCAATAGTATAAGCATAACCTATAATCTCCCTTAGAAAATAGGAAAAAGTAGTCTTCTCTGGACCTTACAACACAGATGAATAATCAATTCCAGACCAGGCTATAAGATCTAATCATCGTAAGCTTAGATAGGGAACGATGTCAGATATTGTATGTTGTTGCAAGACCACAGAATAACATTGAATTAGTGTGAAAAACTAGAAAATATGTGGACCATGTTGACTGTAATATTAGTGGAACCTGAAGGTGATATTTGTACCCATCACTATTGGCATGTTTGGAAAAGTACGAAAGTGCTTTGCAAATTGATTAGAACATTTGAGAAACCGAGGAAAAACTGAAACAGTATTACTAACATCAGCTAGAATAACGACAAGAGTGTTGGAATATTAAGGAAAGTTCAAAGGATTGACCCTCAAACTGAGAACCATGCAACGGGCACAAGAAAGGATCATGTTCAACATCACATGGAGAGACCACAAGACTGCACATTATATTATAAAACAAACAGGCGTCAGCGATATCATACAAAACCATTAGAAAACTCAAATGACAATAGGCTGCTCATGTTGCAAGAATGTCAGACAACCGCTGGACATCAGGACTCACAGCGTGGATCCCCAGAGATCATATACGAAACTGTGGCCGGCAAAACATAAGATGGCTTGACGAACTAGACATGTTCAGAAAGTATTGGCTCTGCGACGCCCATGATAGAGAGGTCTGGCGAATCTTGGGGAAATGTCTATGTCCAACGACGCTAAAACGGCTGATGATGATGACATTTGCTCTCCGACGAGAATCACTAGATATTAATAGCATGAAGAATCAGCGAGTAATTAATTGTTGGGGTATCGATTTGATGTAAAATATAAATTCCATTTAATGGGATGATCAGTCAGCTGAAGATATAAATCATTGCCTCGAAGTACAAATTCTATGATTTATGTAATGTGTGATTCGATATGACCAAAATAAAAATGAGTTCGAGTCAATTTATTACAATTTAGAAACTATATTTAATGAAATATTAAATGAAAAAAAACCTCATAACAATCGAGTGCAATACTGATTGGAAAAAGTAATTTACGACTTCGAAATACAGTGAACGAAAAAATAGAATATGCAGTTGACGATTGTATTCATAATTTTAGCTCTTGCAAAAAACCTGGAATTATTGAAGATCCTAACAAAATCTGGAATTATTCAAATTATTGCAATGTTCAGAATATTCTGAGGAAAGTGAAAGTCTCTTGAAGAGTCTTTCTGTCACTTGGTTCACATAGAAAACCAACAGATACTGCTAATCTGAAAATTAGCAGAATGACAAATTATCCAAACAATGAATGGAATCAGCAGGAATACAGAGGAGATACATAATACACATGCTGTAAATACATTTGCTGTGATTACTTTCAACTAACGTTATCTTTATGTTCCTGTTTTTTTACCGTGGAGGGGATATGCGGGTTGGCCGAACAGGTAACAACATGGAGAATGGACTTGTCGAGTCGAGTTCAAACTCTGGGTTAGACAGTTTAGGTTCAATTACCAGCGTAAGTGCACTACTTACTTTTACATACCGCATACAATGTCTGCTGCTTTATGTGCCAGCCCTTTTCAGGTAAATGTTATCTTATGCAGAGCCTGTTCGGTTTTTATCCCGACAAAATCCAGTCTGTTGTAATATGGCGCCTTCTTGCTGACTAGCAGACTATTTCATTAACAGTATTCTTTATTGTACATTCTTTTGATTCTGGCATCTCTAGCAGTGATTGTAGTCATTGACTGGTGGCTGGAGATACCGAATGTGGGCAGTGTTTCTAATTTAGGAGTTTTACATATAGATCTAAATGTTTTTGGTTGCGTCTAGATGTCAGAAATTGCTATTTAGATGGCTTTTTATAAAATAAGTAATATTTTTATTTGATTCATAGTAATTAAATCAATCAGATTTTTAATAAATTTGGTATTATTTTAATATAATAAATGTTGAAGATTAAAGTCACATCTATTAATAATATGTAATATATTTGCTAGATTTTAGTTAAATATCTGGAGAATATATTTCTTGGTGTTTTACAATGTTTTTTGACTCAATTTTAGATGTAAACTTGGAAATACAGAGAAGAACTAGCGCATCAATGGCTGACTTTCAGGCTTCTTTAGTGCTTGCAATGAAAAAATAAAAAACAAAATTTAACGTCTCAGACATTAAAACTAATTGAAGATTAACTGACTATCGATTTGATCTTTAGATATAAAAAAGTTCATGAATTTTGTTTATTATGGTGTGTATTTACAAATTAACTTTTGAATAGTAATCCTGAATAACAGACGATTTTATATATAATCACTCCAAATGTAATACAATGCAGGTGCTTCTTCGGTGTTTCTTTTGTTCTTTTGTAAGAAATGTTAATTTCTTCAATATATTTGCATTGTTTGTGCAGGTGCAAGGTGATAATTAACATGAACATATGTGGTATTCTGAATTTCCGATCTGTACCATTAAAGCGCAAATCTATCTATCTATCTATCTATCTATCTATCTATCTATCTATCTATCTATCTACCTATCTATCTATCTATTTATCCATCTATCTATCTATCTATCTATCTATCTATCTATCTATCTATCTATCTATCTACGACTGTTAAGACGTATTCATCATAGTTCGTTCATATCTGTTTTACTCCCACCTAATGCTGTTTTTCTCTAACTCTCTGTCTATATACAGATATTCCCCGCGTAACGGCCGAGTTCCATTCTTGCGACCAGGTTGCTAAACGAAAATGGTCGGTAAACGAATGCAACAAAAGCTTCATCCCTGTGTTCTTAATTCTTTTCAATTCAGTAATACAAACAGAGTGATATACACTGCATTGGATTTTTTCTGAATCTTTTTTCATTTGATATATTTTGTACAATATTTTACAAAGAGGTCCTATTGTTTGTTTTTATTTTTGTTTATCATTTCTTTCATTTTACAATATTGCAAGAAACAAAGAGGTCTAAAGGCTTTTCTTAATACATTAATTTAATTTCTTAAAAATTAAAAATTTAGTTCATTTTATATGCACATATATCAAGTCATATTTTACTAGACAGGTCTAATGGAAACACAATTTCTAGTAATTAAAAAAATTATTTTGCAAAGTTCCTACAGAGATGTGTATAAAAACATGTAAGAACACGCAATGAATTCAAATGAATGCCAAATTAGAATACTACATCACTCAAAACGTAGATATGAATGGAATAAATTTAAAAAAAACCCACATGTCTTCAATCTGGAACGTGGAAAGGGAACTGGGCTTGTGGGAGGAATGGGGCTTGTTGTAGGAGTGTTCTAAAGAATTAGTGTGCTCTGCGTTGTTGTATTCTTTTTTGACTTCGTATATTTCATGATAGCACAGTGATATTTCAGAGTAAAAAGCTGTACAAAGGTTAAATATAACCGCTACAAGTAGTACTAGTATTAAAATAGCGTGCGACGGCTTACTGATACTAACTGAAAAACGACTGACTATTTTTGTCGGGCTTTGCGGGGCGTGTATGCGAAATTTGTCGGTACGATCGGTCTTGGTCGTAAGTACGGTTTGTCGCTAAACGAGTAGTGGGTGATACCTGTATATGTTTACGTGTGTGTATATGTGTGTATAGACTGTTTCATCCAATATATCGGTTTATTAACATTATCTATCTATCTTTCTATCTATCTATCTATCTATCTATCTATCTATCTATCTATCTATCTATCGCGCGTACAGGCCGCACCAATGCACCAATGGAGCAATGGAGTTAGAGGGATGGACATTTAAGCATTTACTCCTTTATTATGCCTTGAAAAAGTGTTTTCTTTGTTGAAAATCCCCCCCCCCCGCAAAAAAGTGTTATGGGGGGTTCGATTTACTATGTAAGCTTATGCTAATTCTGTCCCTTAGTTTGTGTCCGGAAACTCTGAGCTTGTAGTGATCCGACAAAGGGTGAGAGAAGTAACTTATTAATTGATCACCCGTTTTTCCAATTATTTAATTGATCACACATAACACGGCATGCTGGTAAAAGACGTTGTTTACGTGACAGTTTCTATTAAGCGATTAACCATTCTTGTTTAGTTTTTATTCAGCTTGTTTACCTTTCTTGGCTTCTATTAACTCTTTTCTCTTCGGCTTTCTTCCACCCTCTCTTGTTCCCTGTCTTTCTTTCGCACTTCTTTTTAAAATGTTCTTTTTCTTTCTTTATTTCTTTCTTTATTCCTTCCTTTCTTCCTTCCTTTCTTTCTTTCTGTCTCAGTCATTGTCGTTCCCTTTTCGTTTTTTTCCTTGCTTTCTTAATATGTTTTCCCCTTCCCAGTTTCTGCTACTATTATTTACTTTCTCTTTTTTTCCTTCTGTACTTTTATAGAATCATTCAGTCTGTTGTTTTATTCTAGTCCTTTTTGCTTGCTGCTACCTTTTTCTAATCAGAGTTTCTTTCTTTCTTTCTTCCTTTCTTTCTTTCTTTCTTTCTTTCTTTGGTGTTCTCATTACTTTTAAACCTTCTCGTCATTTTGATCCTTCTGTTATTTTTAACATAAAGTTTATAACGTTTTCTTTCTTTCCTTCCTTCCTTCCTTCCTTCCTTCCTTCCTTCCTTCCTTCCTTCCTTTCTTACTTGTTTCTTTCTGTTTTATCTTCTCATTACCTCTTTCTAAAAATGTTATCATTTTGTTCCTGTTATTCCTTTCTTTTTATAAAGTTCAGTAATCAACTTTTTCTTTTCTTCTCTTTTTATTGTCTATCTATTCTATACTTTTTGTTTGTGTTAATTGTTTCCTTTTGGTGTAATTGTTTTTAAATGTATTTCTTTACTCGTCCCTTTCTTGTTCTTGTTCTTGTTGTTATTGTTCTTGTTGTTCTCCTTCATCATCAGCATCATCTTGTTCTTCTCTCTTGCTCACTCTTCTCCCTTCAATTCTGAGATCTTCTTAAGTAGCAACGATTTTAATTCACCTCTCAAAAAGCATTGCCACTTGTAAGCTCAAGTTGTATGGGCGTCTATTCCCTGGAAAAAAGTCTCTCAATCACAGACTGGCGCCTCTGTAGATAATCATGAACTTAATCGAAAAGCTTTTCTGGCTTTATTTTATTTTCTTGATGTGTAAATGGCGTATCTGGCTCTCCTATTAATGCTATCAGTGACATTTTTTGTAGGATTTTAAAGTATCGATATTTGGACACGCACGGAGAAGAAAACTATATATATATTATGTTAAAAAAGTAACGTTTATGTGCAAAATATAATCCGTTGAAATAAGGTTAATACATTCATTTTTCAAGAAAGTAGAGTGCAGTTATATGTCTCTTTATATTACTATCAATATCTCTTCACTTTCTCCGATTCATTATAAGTTAATGAATGTTTACAACTGCATCTAGTTGTTCTGACTGAGGATAGAATGGACAGTCGCATAGCTGCTTTTATGTTACGACGTTCAGGTCGTTGCAGTCTACGACCACTTTAACAAACATGCAGCTTGGATCCGAAATAAAGTTATAAAAACAATAATATAAAGAAAACAGTAAAAAATGAGTAATGAATATACTTCATGATAGCAATTCGGACTACACGAGATTATTACATCTCTATTCACATTACGTGTAAACAAACAATATGGCGTGTAGTAAAAACTGATAATGAAGAATGCAGTTATTTGACTAAATTTTACTGACGTCTGCTGGTTAGTTTTCGTGCCGTAAGGCATTCAATGTCATGGTCTGAATATTTAATCTACCTAGGCATGATTGTTCAATCGTTTCCGGTGTACAGCTTGTTCGGATCTCGAGCAATGTCCTAAAATATCCCCATTATTTTCCACTCTTTCAGATTCACCCAGTAATCCGCTGGGACAGCAACGTCTCATATTGTATTTTTCCCTGCTGAAAAAAACAAAACAAAAGTTTGCTTTCTTGGATTAGAAGGTCGGTCTATATCTCAAAATCGGCAAGTATTTGAATCTGATTGTATTAAAAGAATGCTTCCGGCTAGTTCTCAAAACATTTGTTCGAATAGTCGTCAACACAGGTCTGGTTAGTCATTCAATAGAAACCGCCGCGTGACCAACGTTTTTTGCATCATGCGTTGTTGGGGGTGATCAATTAAACAATTAGAAAATGGGGTGATCAATATGTTAATTCTCTCGCCTTTTGTTGGATCACTAAAAAAGTCCAAATTCTCAAAAAACATGCGTGAACGCTGACGCACACAATTTAGCATTGTAAACTGAACCACTCCTAAAAACCTTTTAAAATGTTTTTCTAGATATAATAAGGAGTAACTGTTAAGATGTTCAGCACTCTAGCTCCACATGACACATAGACAGCCAACCAGGATCACCTAAAACTGAAGAAACCTATGTTGACAGTTTTAATTGACAGTTTATAATATTAAAAGCAGCAAGTAGCCAATCGTAAAAGAGGAGATTGACTTGGTCCTTTTATGCGGGGTTGATTTCTAGGCAATCGTCAAACTTGGAAGAATCAAGGTTTGAACAAAGATTACTCTCATCTCTCTGCTGCCTTCCTGATTTGTCTCTCTGTTGACGCGCTCTCAACCAGGCTTTTTTCAGCTTTCTCTCTTACCTTCTGTCATTCTGACTTTAGCTCTTTAGACTGACAGGGCGGTCTGAGGGGCACAGCTGGGGTGACAAACCCGGCTGCAATATCGTCAACGTCGCAGCCAGCAAAACCCTTTACATAAAGAATGAATTTTCACGAAACCTCCAATAGAAATTCTTTTAAAATTACGAGATAACATTTAAGATAAATGGTCTTATCAGCCGATAGCACAATTTATTTGGGAAGTTGATATCGCCATGAAATTGGAAAGAAGGTTAACACCTTAGGTCTTGGCGCTTGGATCGCGATAATTTCCTCCGAATGTGACCGACTGGGTCATATAGTTGCAACAAGATGGCACAGATGCCATTTACTATAACTTTGTACTTAGCAGATATTATATCGTTATACTTGTTTTATTTTATTATTAGTTATTGTTGTTAATCTCTTATTGTGCCTATTTTATAAATTAAACTAGGTCATAAGCATGTATGTAATGGGGAAATTAATATATATATATATACATAGATATATATAATCTAGTTATATATATTGTCACATCCACAGACAGCGCTGTTTCGTCGTTTTTACGACTCATCAGTGTGGCTACTGACTATAAGTGCCTTGGTGCCCCGAGCGAGGATTGAAACCGGATCTCTGGGCCAGCCGTCCGATCTCCTACCAACGCCCCAGTTACCGCGGCGGGTTGTAGATCATTATTTTAGGCATATAAACTCATGTGTCTTTGTTTACAAAGAGCGCTCAATTCAGAATACTCCAAAGAGCTAAGATGTAAACAGATAATTCTCTACGAAAGTGCTATATATATAGGGTTCGGTACTAACCGGGGTTTCGTCTTCCGTTGGCTTTTGGAACATATTCCTGCAGATAAGGGGTTCGGACTACCGTACAACAAACTACATAACACGTGGCATGTACGGTCAGAGGTGTTTTTTTTCCAAGTCGCTCAATTTGATGACGTCATATGACTTCGGGACTGTTAACAATTAAATAAAGATACAACTATGAAACATCTGAAAAAAGCAGTTTTATGATCTATTAGGAGTCTTTCATTGCAGAGCAGAAAACGCATTATTATATTATCTCTAGAAACGTTCATTTCGACGATGGAAATCGTACTTAACTTCTGGAAAAACATTAGTTTTTAAATACCTAAACTGATTACGAAAAGCAATTAACACCGACTGCATTAACACGTACATATACGTCGCAAAATATTACAACCACAGTGAAATATATATAAGCATACTTTTAAAATTTGAGACAGAAGAAAGTTAGAAACCCAGTGAACATACGGGAATGTGTTCTCCATGAACCATGAGTTTTTATACAATCAGCCATGTATACAAGCTCGAGGAATTCGTACAGTGCGTGACTACCGAATATAGTACGAGCTTAAGACATTACCTTTTATGAGCAGTAGCTTGTGTGCGCTAGTGTATACATGCCCAAGAAGACTAATTGCAAAGAGACTGTGGAATCATAATTCTAGTAAAAGTAATTCCTTTTTCAAGATCAAAGTTTCCAAACTTTGATACCACTAACCCACATTATTTTATTGAGATGGCATAGAGCAGTGATTCTCAAAGTGGGCATTAGCGCCTCCTTGCGGCGCTAGACGACTCAAGGGGGCGCTGGAAGGGAATGAAGCCTTGGAAGACAAGAAAAAATGACCTCATCACATCAGGCCAAACTTCCACATTGATCATCTTTTTATCACTTAATCAAGTACTTTCATATACTTTTGTACAATTATATTTTCGGTTATAGAATAAATGCTTACATTTAAAAAAAAGTTAATTTCATTTTTAATGTATCATTTTGAACTGACGAAATATATTCTGTAAAGGAGTGGGGGTAGCAAAAGAAAGTTTGGGAAACACTCACATGGTGGATCAGTTGAAGAAGACCGCTGAAGAAATGTTATTATTTCAAATTCTGATTAGATATTTACCGTTTGTTACTATTCGGAAAAGTCATCTCATATGTAACATTCTAATATTAATACCCCTATTTATTTTTAGCCAAAAGAAAGCAGAAGAGGTCGGGACACTGTCTGGTATGTGATTTCTCCATCGTCTAAAAGAATCAATATTTTCTCAAGGAAATTGTTCCACCGAAGTGACCCGATCTGAGTAGGTTTAATAAATGGCGCTGTCGTGACATTTTGCTATGCGTGGCGTTAATTTCGAGTAGTTATGGTGAATTGATTATTCTTTATCTGACCTCTGGAATAAAATGGTGCGGAGATTCATGAGGCAAATGTGGGCAGGCGTTCAGGGCGTGGGAGTTGTAAGACAATAAACGTACGGTGTTTGCAGGGAGGACTAAGAGTTCATGGTGGCATTAAAAGATAAGACAAGGCAGGAGAGAAGCAAAAGAATGAGACATTCCATAAAGTAACTGAATAAATGAAAGAAGACTTAGTCGTACAATAGAAAAGAAAGTCAACATTTATAGTAATAGAATAATGAAAGCAATAACCTATAAATGAAGAAAATAAATATATTTTGTAAAATAGATCATGACCTTTTATCTACCAACGTTGTTATGTCCTGTGTTTACTTCATACCGATAGTGAGTGATTTATTTGTGTTTGCTTTAGTTTGTGCTACATTTCCTTTTAATATAATTCTGAAACAGAATGTTTCCTATCACATAACGAAACCTGAGTTCCGCGTGAATATCGGGCAAAGATGAAAACATAACTATCACGGGTCATTGCACAGGGTTTATTGATATGCTCTAAGTTTGCCTATTCTGACACACTATCATAATTTTGAGGCACCCACTGGTGAGCGACTTTCATGAGAGCCTAGCTTACAAAACCTTCCTCCACGGCAGTGAGTTCTCTTGTATGTATTTACTAAGTTGAGCTTAGTCTGGCACAATACCCTAAATCTAGGGTACCAAGTGATAACACCAATCACGGCCATGTCTGGTACAAGGCAACATTATTGGAGATCACATGAGTGTCTAGTTCACTACAGTAGCAATGGTTTCTAGTTAATGTACTTTCAGTACAGTTATCATTTTTTCAATTATTCTGATCTTTGTCAATATTCATTTCTGACAACTACACAATTGTGATTAAACCTTGTTTTTCCCCACTAAACCTCGTTTAATCTGGCACAAGGCCAAATTGTGAGGATCGAAGTGTGTGTGTGTGGGGGGGGGTAAATGGGAGTAGGGAAAGGTTTTACCTCAATCATACAAACTGGAAGAGCTTGTACACTACATTAGAATAAGAACCAGCGGTAATTCATGAAGCAAATATGGTTTATTGGGGAAGTTGATATCAGCATTAAATTAAGTTAAGCAAACTCACTAGTGCACAGACCACACACACACACACAAACACACACACACACACACACACACACACACACACTTATTTACATTATTAGTAGGATTATAATAATACACTGTCAAACTTGCTTTACCAGTAGTTTATTTAAAGAAAATAACATTACATTATGGCATGGCTTCGCGAACGAAGATTTGGGAAGATTTACCACGTCTGTTGCAGACCATCACATACACATATATGTGCGCGTCTATGTGTATGTGTGTATGAAAATGTATGTAACTGTAGTATTATACGGTGTCACATGTCGATATGCAAACGCGTAAGGATGACTGGGACTTAAACGAAAATTACGGAAGAGAAAGATCTGTGGAAGGAAATAAACCGTTGGTCTATACAGGAAAAAGATTCTCCCACGTGGTCGGAGAGAAATATGTCAAAGTCCCGTCGTTTCCAGGAAAAATGTCTTTCTTTATTTCTGTTGAAAACATACAACCGGCAGCGGCGCGAAGCAGATTTACGAAGCAATTCCTCCGAATGTTAAATTCTGTTTCTTTACATTTAGGAATTTCTTGTAGTTTGACCTTTTTCCTCACTTCTTCCTTCCACTCTCTACCGCACCCGTTAGGGTGCGCGGTGGAATCCCAAGATCGTTGAACCTGTCGCTGCTGTGCCCGAACTAACTAATTGAATTAGCATTTAATAGCCGGCGCGCCCCTAAAAAATACTCGGATCTGATTGGTCGAAAGCATTCTCTTTCTTCTATTACATCTCTCGTGATGTCAGCCAGTCGTTTGACTGGCCTAGAATATGATACCACCCCCATTGGGCACAACGCCCACTAGTATCACCCCAGAACGTCCTGCGTACCCTCTTTCTTTCTAGTAGTAAACGAACACACGACCAGAGTGTATTCCATTACATAACTTAAATAGATTTTGTATCAGGATATCTACAACATCTGTGCAACAGAACATTGGCTTGGAAACTAATCTGGTAGACCATTGCTTGTGTCCGGAATTAGGTCCTCACTGGGTAGCTCGCTGGTCCTGTGTTATCGTAAACTAAGCTTTAAACATACCTACATATATAAGGACATACCACTCGGAGCGATAGGCCTCTAACGTTTGTTTGTTTATTACTGGGGGCCCTATTAACGTAACCATGTGCCAGCATTGACTTCACAGAATAAATTCAGCCATCTATTTATCAAATCTCAATACTCCCTGTTGAAGGTTAGTAAATATCCACTCTAAATTAAGGCTATAGAGCGGCTTTTAACAAGGTACATCTCACAGGTCTTGAATAGAAACGCTAGTCATCCGTTGGTGCTTGAAGTTCAGAAACATTTACGTGGCTGAACCTCCAGTTATACATAAAAA
>VCCN01001294.1:7776147-7789141 GCA_006491835.1 Architeuthis dux
CACGTGGGAGAATCTTTCTCCGAAATTAATTTCCCTCCACAGAAGGTTCACCTCCCGTCAACAGACCCGGACCGAGAATCATCAACATCATCATCTGCTCTCTCAGTAGTGCAACCGGCGTTATACTAAATAGTCGAAAATTGATGCTCGTGACCAGGTTTCGAATAACCTATTCGAAATGATTTCGAACCAAAGTTTCAACCACGGGAAACAACAGTCCACAACGTGTAAAAGGTCCTGAATCCACTACACAGGATACGTTCACAACGATAATGGCGCCTCGAATTTCGACCACGAAGAAAAGGAAGACAAATCAAGAAAATCAAAAAACATTTCTTTCTTTCAGTTGTGTTTTCTTAACAGCGACCACATAACAGTAAGTGCAGTTTTTCGCATCACATTTTTTCTCATTTTCTTAGGCAGAGCAAATTTTTTTCTAACGAGTCAAGGTATTTAATCGTATTCGTTTGTTTGTTGAGCGATTTTCGTTTGGACATTTTGATCTTTTTTTTTGCATTATTTTTAAACAACATATTTCCAATGAAGAACCTGCATTTTGTCGTCCTTTCTCTCCACCCACGTGGGAGAGTCTTTCTCCGAAATTAATTTCCCTCCTCATCTCTTTCCCTCTCGGCATGAATAAGTAGTGCAACCGGCGTTATACTATAGAAGGGTGTGCCATGTGGAATGAAAGTGTGGAAAGGAGGGGTTGCCAATTTGTAGAGTGAGGGTTTCTAATTTGTTGAGTTGAGGTTTCTACAAGGTTGTGATTTGGAAGGAAATGTAATAATGCTAAAAAAGGGAGAGGTTATGTGAGTTGTAGAAGAATGTGCATCGTTTCTACATCCAAAATTAGCGGTGAAAAAGTAATGGCCGAAGAATGACCTGTCATGATTGCCGGTAGTAGCAGCAGGAATATCAGTTGGCGTCCTGAGGGTGAGGGAAGAAGGGAGGTCACATGGTCAAAAGATGTAAAAAGGTTATGTTTAATAAAAACATTGTACGGAAAAAGGGTACAATAAAGAGGAAATATACGCATATGTAAAAGAGAGTTCCAAAATGGGTTTTGTGAGGATGCAGCGTAGTTATGCGAACTAAATCTTTAGGTGATACATGCGCCTAATGATGTCTGCCCTCAGCAAAACAATTGAATATTAAGCGAAAAAGAGGGCTTTTGACAGAAAGTAGAGAAAATGCCAGGCATGTATAGATAGTTCTGGTCAGGGAGTATTTTAAGGAATTGCTACGCTAAACCTGATTTTAACATAACTAATCATCATTGGTCATGTAAATTCTCGTAAGGGCCTTTGAGGCATTCATTCCTAGTTTTGGCGAAAAGGAATGGAGAAGGAATGACCAATGATTTGAAGTAAGAAGAGACGGCATTTGAAGAAATGTTCGTAGTTAGAAAGTGGGGTCTAAGCGACCCCAAACATTAAGTGGAAAAAGGAAAGGAAGAGATGTTTTTACGTGCCAGAGAAATAGACATGGGCGAAAGAGGCACTGTAAAGAAACAGGCTACAAAGGCCAAGAGAAGCGAAAAACAAGGGTTTTTATAGGCGTGCTGACGTCATACAAAACGGGAGCTAATATTTAGTTGCGTACTTCATAGAGTTTAGAGCTGGGCCCATCAAGGAGAGAAAGCTACTTTGCTATTTTTAACCCTATTTTAGTACTTTTGGAAATTGACCGCTACAAAAGTATTGATTAGATTTTGAGGTGGATCCAGGAATTTCCTTCGTTTGGGAGATATCTTTTCATTTGTTCATACATTTATGTATTCACTTCTATTTGTCAATGCAATATTTCCAAAATTTCTCAATGAATTCCGAAGATTTTGTCGAAGGCTAACAGCAAAATGGAACTTAGGAGCTCTAAAAAAATCCAGGAAATATTTTGCACAGATTCATGAATATATAAATGTCGATAGGAGTACATATATGAGTTGGCAGAAGTGCCGGTGCAGTTTTGAATTTCTGTAAGGAAATGATTTGTATATTAAGCTGTAAAAGTTCAGCATGTAAATGTTCAGCATGTAAAAGATAAAGAAGAACCATAGGATGATTATTACACAGGAAGATAGACAGATAGATAAAGATACATGCGGGAATGCTTAGTTTTATTTTTCATATTTCCATTTCCTTGTAACATGGCATTCATATGAATGTAATTTACGTTCGTAGGTTCCGTAGGTAAGATAAAAGAGTTTTGCGAAGCTTGGGGAAGAAAACGTTTGAGTATATATGTACGAAACAGCGCTGTCTGTGGATTTGACAACATATATATTATATATTCGCTCCTTCGGCTTAACAAGTAGAGCACTATTGTAGGAAACTAACTATTTACACATAGCTCTCTGAGCGCACTTACTTTCAGGTTGAGCACTTTAGTAAATAGATATAAAAACATATAGGTTTATATGTGCTTATAAAGTGACGTACATACGCCGAGGTGACTTGGGGCGGTGGTAAGACATCGGGCTGTCGATACAGATACCCGGTTTCAATCCTCGCTCGGGGCACCAAGGCACTTATAGTCAGTAGCCACACTGATGAGTCGTATAAACGACGAAACAGCGCTGTCTGTGGATTTGACAACATGAACAGCGTTCATGTTCGAAATCCTCTCAACCCTCACAAAATCGTTTGTGCCATTCGAACATATGTGCACATCATTATTATTATTATTTCTTAAAAAAGATTTCTGACATCATCTTAATTTTATTAGTTGCCTTTTCTTCGACATACATTTCAGTTAACATACGAAATGATTCTGTAGCCGTTTAGTTCAATTTCACCCAACAATTCGAATTGCTCAGGTTTTGAACTGACCATATTTACGACACGTCACAAAAACATATCTACTTTTAGCGATGCGTTACAATGGACTGAAAAGTGGATTTAGACTTTCAGGGGTTGTTCATGCTTATGCATTGGTCAATGTATACCACTTGGTTCGTGCATGCGCGCTGTGGTTCGCCTTACATTAACAAATTATTGTTATTTAATAGTCACACCTCGTATATGTATAGAGACACGTATTCACTCACACAATCACACGCTAAAACATATACGTGCTTGTACATCATGTGTGTGCAGGATGGGGCGTGTGCGTGGGGCTATGTATCTCTTTTAATATTCTTATGCACATACACACACACGCGCGCATACGCACATACACATACAGATTATATATGCATATATATAATATATTGTGAAGACGAGTGTGAGCGTTAATCGAGCACAGATTCTTACATGCCTAATTATACACTCAAAGACGCATACTGACATATACTTATATGCATGTGTGCGCGTCTGTTTGTTCGTGTGAGCATATATGTTTGCGTGTCTTCTTTCTTTCATTTTCATGCATGCAGAGATTAGCGGAAACGTATTTAAGTCTAGCAGAATTATTACTTTACATACTGTGTCACGTGTCAGATGAATAGTGCCTAATTATCTACATGTGTTTTGGCTTCGCTCACTGGGATATCTCCCCGCTGTTCCCAGAAAGATATCATAACACGTATTAGTTCTTCCAGTTGACGAATATGGAACGAAAGTTTTGAATACTTTTATCAGTTAAAACGCGTTGTTAACACCAGTTCCCTGATCGTTACTACACGTAAGCACTGACGATTACATCAATACCTTTATTGATCTTCTGGAGAAGAAACATTTGAAATGACTATTAACTGGAGTTTGTATTGTTTTCACTGATTCTACCACAAACCATATCAACTAATGAAAACGCAATATTAAGGGATGTACGTATATATATATATATATAAATCAAATGATGGATAATGTTATATATTAAGATCTAATGATCAAAGGGGCTTTTTACAAAATAAATATAGAATTATCAGCATAATCTCTTCATTTGATGTTGAACTTAATTCAGTGGGGAATACCAATCACATAGATCGAACATTATATATATGTATAATGTTTATATTTATTATGAGACGCGCTACAGTTTGGCAAGTTGTGTCGTTGCTGTTTACAACTTTTCAAGCGAGTGAATTAAAACTAATCGAGCGATTCATTCTATACATCGTTTCGTTTTATTTCAATTTTCTTTTTCAACCAGCATTTTTGTTGGAGTAAGCATGTATTTTTATTTCGACAATTACATTGCTTTGGTTGTTTTTGTACCGTGGTACCGTGTTTTTGTACCTTGGCGATAATTATGGAAGCCGGCAGTTTTCGGTTTCGTTTGGCATGGCGACGGCTGACGTCTTTCAAGTCCCACTACTTTCTCTGATTGACAATCAAAATTAGTCCGTTTTTGCAAGCCCCGTGTGGACTTTGCCCCGCCCCCTTTTGACACCTAAACCCCTTTTATGATATTTCCATCTATATTCCGCCCAGTAATTAATCACACAGAAGTCGTATCACCTTTCACGCAGCGGGAGCTGGTCCTTAATCGTTTTTTGTCGGACATTTTCTTTTTGCTAATCTCTGTAATGTGATTTCCACGCGGCCTGGGGTCGTTGTCTTAAGATTCGTATTTGAAATTACTGACGCCAATCGGCGAGCTTTGACACTTAAAATAGTCTGGTGAAGATATGTCCTTTTCTCCGACCGTGAGAAGATTTTAATCTGCTGGTCCCAACTTAATCAAATTAAAACTGCAGGCTTTAATTAGAACTAATCACAGGTACCACTGACCATTACGTAACATTTTGTAGGTTATTTATTATTTTATTATCATGTATCTGTACATGAACAGCTAATCGTTACTTTATTTCTGGCGAATATAGGATGTAGTTTATTTGTTTGGTGAACATGTTTAGTTTAAGGAATCGTTTTCCTATATGCGTTGATACATTCTTATTATATTGGCGGATTAAACAATATTATATTCCTTTTTCTTTTATTTTTATTATTTATATCGATTTCGGGTGTGTATTATATTTTGTTTTAAAGCCAATGTTTGAGGGCTGTATTATATTGTTGTTTCATATTGTTTTTTATATCTGTTATCTAATCATAATCGTAACAGATTTAATGTTTTTATCAATAAAGTTACATTACAGTTTCAAAGCTTTTTAAAGTTCCAAGTTTGAATGATGATGAATCAATCAAGGTTTCTTTCTAGCGCCGGAACTCTACCGCCTAATCAGCTGGCGCCCAAACGGCCATGCCAAAATTACAGCTCCCATGCTGCCCACAGTTGTCTCATTCCGGCTCATACTAGCAATAACTAGTCATCCCCATACCAAACCTTGACAGTCTTGTTAATCTAACGGTAAGCAAAAATGGACAAAGAGAAGGGAGGGCGGAGATAAACGAAATTCCAAGTTGTTCCCTTTTTTCAGTTTGAAAATCGTTAATAAACGTGAAACAAGTTGTTACTGATACCGTCTATTCGGCTTTTCTTTCTTCTATAAGATGTATATCGCTCTGCTTATTTAAAGCTTAATTCTTCATTATACGTGTATTGAACACTTTTTTCAGATAACGTCACTACATATATCCGATATATCCAAATACATAAATCTATATAGCCTTATTGGTAAAGTGCTAAATATGATTATAATTAGAGAGCGATACATTGATAGAATGAGAGATAGATAAAGGCATAGTTAGATACCTACATCTCAATCATATGGTTTTCCTCTTCCTCCTCTTTTTTATCTTTTCAACTTACCTGCACATTCTTCTCCTCCCTCTTATTATTATTCTTCTTTTCCTAATTCTTCTTCTTCTAATTTGTGGTAGTCGTCTTTAACTTAGCAGCAGTATTATTTTTAAAGGTAGTCGTATGTGTAAAGTTGATGATGCTGCTATTTTATAAGGTGGTCCTACCATTCCTAATTAATAGTAACGTTTTTTAGGTTTATCTTTAGGGTTTAGATTATCTATAAGGTGTTCTTAAGACGTGTGTTCGTGTATGTCTATGTTGACAAGTGCGTTTGCAAGTATATTGGATATGTGTCTATGTACATTTGATTTTCTGTCCAAACCTTCAATAATTCCAAGGGTTGGAGCCGAATAAATAATAACAATAAAAAGAATTGTGATGAGACGTACAATTCAGGAAAATTGATAGACTATCTATCTGCATTAAAATTGATATCATTACACTGTCTGTACACCGAAGAAGACAGATAAAAAAATAAAACAGTAATGAGAGACGCAAGAAACCTGTACAAAAAAATAATAGGTTGCTGTGAAAAAAGAAATCAATCAGAGGAAGAAACGAAACGAAATAGACAAAGAATAGGAAGATGATTGTAAAGATAAAAAGGAGACGAAAGACGAATATGATTAACTAAAAAAATAAAATATAGTAGAAAGACAAACATAACAATATTTTAGACTAACACAAAATCTACCACATCTCACTACACCGAAACGAAAGCTAATGAAGAAATAACATTTTTTTTTATTTATTTATGATTTTGCTTCTTTTCTATTCACTAAAACCTCGAGTAGAATCCTATAAAGTGTAATCACTTATGAAATCGAAATGCTCCCAAAGTTCCTTACAAAAGCTTTCAATACATTTCGAAATAAAGAAAAAAAGCGACGATTCAGACAATAGGACTCTTTATTGAGGAATTTTAAGGAGAGTACTCGAGATTTAGGAGATGTGGGTTAGCACCGTTAGCAGCACGGAAAATGGAATCAGCGAACCGGGTTCAAAATCCGGCTAAGTTTGCGTTCACTTCGCACTACTACCCCATGGATTCATCTCTTCTCCTGCCAGCCATGGGTGAATAGCTGGGTAGACCGGGCTCTTCAGCATTGTTTGGCGACCAGTCTCATTAAGATATACTTAGTAATTATCAGTTCAAAAAATGATATCAAAGAGAAGAGGGAAGTGTTCCTGAGGATGGTAATAGTATGATTCTTTCAAACCTTGAGAATCAGACGAATTATGCCATCAAGATCATTGGACCAGATTTAACTGAGGTAAAAGAAATGAAAATATAATGAATTGCAAATGTGATTGTTGCTGCAGACCACATTGGAATACCGTTGTAAATTAACAAGATATATAAATATAAGGAAATTTCCTAAGAGTTGCAACAATAGTGGAACATGAAAACCAAGATAGTACCATGTATATAGGTCCTATTGGAACGGAGCCAAAAGGTATTTGTAAACATGTCAAGAATCAGAGATCAGAAAGAGTTGAAACTATTCAAGCGACAGAAGCGCTGGGAATGGACATATTACATTTGCAATCAGTTCGATTCACGCTGGGTGGTCTATGTCTATGGTTGTAGCCTTGTAGCTTATTAAGTTAAACTTCAACCCACAGCAGTGCTGAAGCCGACGATACTATTGAGGAAAATGATGGTGATTAGAGGGGATTTAAAGTCTAGATGCATTTTACATGAGAATAAACATAATTGATCTTTGTTGGTGAGTATAGTTATTTCTTGGTATAAATATTTAGTTACGATTTGGTTCATGTGTTTTGAATCTGAATGCAAATGCTGGTTGAATAACAGACTTTCCTTACAATTCCACAGTACGTGATTAGGATAAACACATACAAAGTAAATAGTAATACAGGTATGGTAAGACATTCAATAGAAACCGTCACGTGACCAACGTCTTTTGGCATCATACCGTGTTGGGGGTGATCAATTAAACAATTGGAAAAAGGGGTGATCAATGAATATGTCACTTCTCTCGCCTTTTCTCGGGCGGTGATCACTAAAAACGTCCGAATTTTCAAAGAACAAACGTGAATACTGCCGGACAAAAACTAATGGACTGATTTCGCATGAACTTACATTGTAAATTGACCCCACCCCACTAAATACCTATTCCAGACCATAATAAGGAATACACGTTTTAATTTCCAGCCCCCTAGCTACGGCCTGTACGCGCGATACATGCATTCATAGCCAGTCAGGCCAAGTTAAAAACTGAGGAAACCTATGTTAACAATGTTGGTTGACGGTTTCTAATTTTCATCATTCCGTGGTGAAGTATTATCGTTATTCGTAAAATATCATTTAAATCAGTATACGTTAGAGAATAAGAGAACAAACAAATTAAATGGAAAGCAAGTGAAATTCTAATGAATCATGTACTGTACAGGCACGCTGTTTGAACAGGTGAACCTGTCCTTCGCTATAGTCACACTCATAATATAGTCCTAGTTCTTCACGAAGCACCCTTGCTTGTTCCTTAGCCATATCTTCAAACAGTTCAACACCTTCTCTTACACGAAGCTAAGACAACTTTATCAGCACTCTATCTAGTTCCGAACTCCTGCCGTCTTTCGTTGTTTTTCTCACACACATCTGTTTCTTTGAACCACTATCAGCAACAGAATACAGCAGTTTTTCGTTGGCTCTTCAGCAGTGTGCGATATAAAGAAACAATGTTGTAACACTCGGACAAGCTTTTCAGCTATACGCTACTGCCCGATTCTTTTCAAGAGTTATACCATTGGTTAAATAAGAGTAAATGCTATTATTATTGTAAGGAAACAAACGAGAATCTCTTGCCTGTATTTGCAAGAGCGCGTTAACAGGTGAACATACCTAGTACAATCAAAACAATGCGCAGCAGGTCGGTGCGGTGACCCGGGAAATTTGAGATTTCAGTGGCCATGGAAATTCGAAATCAGTGCCGATTTAGTGAAAGAAATGAAGGCCTTTCTTTTAGCTAGAGTCTTGCGACTTTGATTAGAGGTTCTTCCATTTCGGAGGTGGGGGATTAAATACGGTTTGGTCGAATTCCTTTCATTTGACCTGTCTGACTTGGTTGGACCTACCAGGAATCGAATTCCCGCCAGCATAGCTCTCCTGGTCATTGAAAATGAAAGTCACTCCACCACGTCAAGGTACTTATTCGTGGAGTGGTCTCTCTCTATCTCTCTCCCTCTCTCGCTCGCTTTCTCTCTCTCGCTTTCTCTCTCTCTGTCTTTCACTCTCTATATATACATACATATATATCGAGGAAGTTGTGTTGTCAATTCTATTAGTAATTATGCATGCGAGATGATACTCTATCCACAGCCACAACTATGCAGCGAAGACCCCAACGCCAAAGAGGTATGTATCTTTCCTGTTCTGGGCCCTTTCCTTTCTTTCTCTCCTTTGACGTTTCGTGTTTCCCAACTCAACCATTCAGTATGTTGCACAATTGTTTCTGCTGTTCTCTGTTCTCCGCTGACCGTTCGAGACACAACGGACCTTTCATTCGAGCATGCACATATGTACACTGCATATTGGCTATGCTACAGCCCTGCATTTTGATGCCGTAATCGGGATCGAACAACCTGTTCTATTTATCGATTATTATGATTTTACAATAGAACACAGCAACACAATATCCGAAAATGGTTGAGTTTGGAAACACGAAAGTTCAAAGGAGAGAAAGAGGAGAAAGTGTCCAGACAAGGAACGATGCATACCTCTCTGGTGTTGGTGTCTTCGCTACATAGTTGTGTATGATAGAGTGTCATCTCCCCTGCATATGATCTTGTGAATAGTTCATCCGGGGACAAACATTTCGGTGGAAAAAGAATTCTCTTTATTGACTTTTTATGTCGCATGGACAAATCTATCTGACCTTCCCTTTCTCTATCCTATGCAGTCAAAGTGTATCTCCATCTCTCCTTCTCCCATTTAGCTATGGTCCATTTAATCGCAACCAAAACACTATTTTCCAACTAACTTCTAGCGAAAACAGTTATGCGCTGCCCTTCTAAAAATCTACTCTGTATGCATTCCTCCTCCTTCCAGCTCCCCCACTTAGTTACAGGTCATTTAACTTCTGCTCGTGCTAAGAAGCTTGTTGATTCTTTAAATCTATTTCTCCAACTACTTAAAACGTCGACTCTTGGAAAAAACACATTAGCCGACACAAACTGTTTTAATTGGCTATACAATATCATATGACACTCTTCCGGTGTCTTTTCTACGGCTAGAATGTCATCCATTAGGGATGTCAATTCCGAAACCAACAATGATAAAAGCTCCTTGACTTACAGCAGGGGCTCGGTTTTAGCTGACCAAAAGGCAGATTGTCTGTCTCGCGTTCAAGTAGTTCTGTGATAACGCACAGGAATTGTCATAGTCAATTACCGCTATGTTGGTCAATTTGCAATTCCAGTTACCCCACATTTGAAAAGGATCAAGCGGCAACAAAACCTTCCATATTCTAATATTATATTTCTCTTGCAAAGAAACATAATTAAAGTAAATTGTGTTAGAGTAAATTTAAGTGAAATCGTTTCTCAAGTTACTAAGAATAACATTCTATTTCTATACGCGCGCATCATTCTAGCTCAAAGTCTCCATCTATAGAAATAATCTTTCTAAAATGCAAACAGCACCCCAGTGAGTAGAAATCTCCCCTACATAATATCAACAGAAAAATGCACATCTCAGCATAAGTGACATCAAGAAAAGACGATTCACAAAATGTAGTTGAAAAGAAACGGTCGTGCAATTTCATTAATGGAAATAATACACAACGCATCAAGGTTTTTTAATTCTTTTTACAAAGTACAAGATCAACATAGAAACACATCGTAGGCATGTATCCATGCATGCCCTCAACCAGGTATTAAACCCTTAGCTGGAAAGTAAAGTATCCCTTTCAGCTGTTCATCACAGCTTCAGACTTAGCTGACAACTCTTACGTCACATTGCACACCAGGACATTGCTCAACTGCTCCATAAACACCAAGTGATTCCAGTGATGTTCGCCCAGTCACTCCAAATATACGATGTTTGATACAAATGTGCACTTATAATAAATAACGTTCTACTTTTCGGACTTGTCCAATCAATTATATTTCAAACAATAAAACACATAAATACATGACAGTCACATAACGCATACACGAACAGTTCACTCTTCTATCTCGGGTATCTCGCTGATTAGATGACAAAAGGCAGAAACAAAACTTACCAAATGCTGGCAAAGTAAATCCGAGTATAAAAGAACAATTGGAGAGAAAAGAACAATCTTTTGGTGGAGTAATAACTTCACGTTTTGATGTCTCTACTCTAAACATTCTTGGATGAGTCACAAGGAAACAATCATGAAGATTTATCAAACATCGGCGGCCAACATAAAAAAGGATATGTATCCAGTGATTTCTATTGAAGTATGGCATCTGTGTTATTGCCTGCCTAATGTATAGTTTGTTATGCTCTTTTGTTTTTAAATTCCTTGAGAGATTGACTACCTTAATTGGCTAATAAATCTTGACTCCGGACTGTCTTTTATCTTTTTTGCTCTGCTTGGATATTTGCTAATATATGTGCACACATGTAACCGGCTAGTATATGTAACTACTCGACCTTTCCCTCGCGTGACGAATTGTACATAGTGTTGTATTTGAAGAAAACTGCTATGTTTTGAATGTATTTGGCATGTTATTACGGCGAGAACCCGAGGCCCTAGACAAAAAGAAATAAAAGCAATTTAGACTTTTTAAAACACGGTCTTTGCTACATCATTTTCGCTGCATCCCTGCTTCAGGTAATTGTATGTATGCATGTTATTTAATAACAAGGCGCTATGCTACACAGGAACCGGAATCAATTACTGCAAAGGAAAACAGTAACCATAAGTTGCGTCCACCATTCGTGGTTGTAGTAGCAGGGGGAGGAGAAGAGTAAGGTGAGGATCGTTCACCTGAAGGTCTGGACCAAGTTTCATGTCAATCCAATATGATTACGGATGACAACATTGATATTTAACATTACTAGTTGTGGTAGTAGCGGCAGGAGATGGATGGGGGGAGATGAAGACGATTCACCAGAATATCTGGATCAAGTTTCATATCAATCCAACATATTGGGAACGAACCGACCGAAAAGTGTCTTATAGACATGCCTATATGCATCTAAAAATCAGCCAAATACTGCATGAACTTCCATTGGACCCCAGTTAAAACTGATGGATAGAAACAATACATCATGACCATGCTTGAAAGCTGTTGCATTTGGAGAACAGGAAAGTAAAGGTATTTTCATTGGGACTCTGAAAACTTGCTTGCATCTCCTTGCAACGAAATCGAAAAAAAACATGAGAATAACGTGTAAAGTGAAGTGATAAGACAGTTTTGAAGACAAATGTTAAAAAGCTGGAAGGCTAAAGGTGTTTGGCCGTTTAATACTACTACTACTACAACTGCTACTACTACTACTACTACTACTACTACTACTACTACTACTACTACTACTACTACAAACTGATAATATTTTACTACAATTACTATTCTTTACAGTTTTAGGAAGAAAAGATTTGTAGTCTTGAACAAAGAAGAACATAATAGAAAAAGACAAAGGAAAGAAGCAGGAAAGCGGAAACAAATCAGGAGGAAAATAGACGTAAAATAAGGAAGGACTCAGCAGAAAATAAAGGAAAAGAAGACGTGAAGAAACTGAGAATAAAGAAATTATCCAGTAGAAACAAATCGACGTAAAGTGAGGTAAGAGGGACGTACTATGGAAAGAAAGGGAGAAAACAAAACACAAAAGGTAAGAAAAAAACAGGAGAGACAGAAAAGAAGATGCAAAAGTAGAAGAGCTAAAGAAAAAGGGGGTAGAGAGATGAAGAAGAAAACTAAGAACAAGGCAGAGGTGTCAGATGTGAAAAATAGAAATGAGGATGAGGACAATAAAGATGAAAATAAGAAAAAAAGGACACCCACCTCTCCTGACCAAAACCCCGCAACACAATCCAGAAATCAGCATAAGAGTATAATGAGAGGACATTTGAAGCGTCGCCATGGTTCGCCGAGGAAAGCAAGAGAACTGCTTACTGAATAAATAACAACACTAAGCAAGTGGAGAAAATCTGGGAAAAAGATTGGGAATTATCATTAAAAGAATGCCGTTGGCGTCTGTGCCAAAAATCTTCGTATATCATTTTATTGTTTTAGATTATTTTTTATTTATTTTTAATTTTTAAACCAATCAAAAAGCTATGAATACTACGGATGTACTAAAAACAGGTTTACTATCTGCCGGGTGTGTGTGTGTGTGTGTGTGTGTGTG
>VCCN01001294.1:7792288-7805912 GCA_006491835.1 Architeuthis dux
TAGTTAGAGAGTGGTTATGTATTCGCCCATGTTCGTATGTCTGTACAATATACAATATATATGTATAGAATCTATCTATAAGTTGCAATGGCATTGTGTATAAGGATGGAGCATCGGCAAATAAATAAGTGATTACATTGCTGGGATCCAGGAATTCTTTTGATTTTGTAAATATTGTGAAATAGGACAATTCTTCGGCTTTTCGGATGTAATACCACAGTAATTATACCATCACGGTGACACCATCATAATGGAAGTGTAGTGCAAAACTTAATTATATTCAGTATAGAGTGGTAGTGCAATAAAGTCATCTCAATGACGTCATCGCTGTTGACGACATAATATCAAAGTGTATTGTATAATTGTTTTTGTTAGCACTTTTGTGTCATTGATCAATCATAAGTATTGCATTATCAGAACTGTTGCATGATTGCTCAACAACAATTGGTGTACTGTCAGTACATTTGTAACCTGATTGTTCAGCTTTTAGTGACAACGGTGTTATGCAATTTCTGAGTGCTTACAGTTCGAACATGTAATGGCACTAATAAGACCAATTGAATGAATCAATCGGCAAAACAGCATCTGGCATTAATTAACAGAGATGACGTAATATTCTATCAGGATAACAGTGCTTAACCTTATGCTTCTTTAATGTCTGTCTGAATCTTTTAGATGAGCGATTATCATTATGTATAAGTGTTTTCGGATTGTTGTTCACATCTCGGTTAATCTTTTAGACACAACGTTAATAATACAATATGATCGTATTTCCTTGTGACATGTGAGACCTGAAGAAGGTTGTCAAAATATGAACCGAGATGAGAACAACAGTCCGAAAACACTTATACATGTATGTTTCTCTGTTACCTTGGCAAACATTGTAACAGCTTGGCAGAGAATGTATGATTTATCCAGTTATTCCACATTCGGACTACCATTTATGGTGTTAATGATATACAAAAGGGTAAAGATCTACATCCGTTAAGTCGAAAAGTAATTATTTGTGATTTTAATAAGTTAGACCCTAACAATCTTCCTGGGATTTTCTGTTTTACAGAAAGAAAATGTTTTTTGATGTTTTATGAGGGCGGTTCTCTTTACAATGTAACTGTATGGTAAACGGGACTGTTACTTTCCGCCCGTTGTATGGAAATGGGGCTTCGAAGTATTCGGTTATTTCCCTTCTGAGACTTCTTTGATATTTTAAAAACGATGTTTCTGTGCTTGCATTAAGGTAAAAACCGTCATTAAAATATCAAGGAAACCTAGTTAACAATCTTCACAAAGGATGCAACAACATGGTTCGAACACCTTACTTCCATACAACAGACAGAAAGTAACGGTCCCGTTTACTATACAGTTACATTGTAAATATAACTCCCCTCATAAAACATTAAAAAAACATTTTTTTCTGAAAGAAATAGAATCCCAGGAAGATTGTTAGTGTCTAACGGATTAAAGCACAAAACATTACTGGGGAAACAAAATTGTTTCTATTTCTTTCGACTTGGTTAACGGATGTAGATCTTTACCAAAACAAGATACGAGCATTCCCTGGAAGACTTCAAAAGGCACATAGAGCAATTCTTTGCAGAAAGAGATAATATTTCAGGGAGGATGGAATTATTAAATTGCCTGAAATAGGCAAAACTAAACAGGAACAGAACGGTAAATATGTTTTTTCAATGACATTACTGTCGGAAACATTTATTTTTTCATTTGAGTTTATAAACTGAAGGGATATTTCATGTTACCCAATACTTGGACGACTGTCGAAATGTGAGGAAGAGCAATTTAGTCTCGCGGAGTGAATTTATTTCTCGATGGGTGCCACTCCACTGGGGTCTTGTGCTAGACCTTGCTAAGCTTAATCAGTACCTGGAGTATACATACGGGTATTACAAATTAAAAGGGTATCTGCGTTTTATAGACATGGGTAATATTAAAGAATATATATCAAACTAAAATATACTGAGAGAGTGCATAAGCTGCCAACGACACAAATCAGTTCATAGATATGATTCAGGGGAGGCAACTGTGGACGTTTTGATTTTTCGGGGACGTGACTGTGTAAGTTTCCCATATTTCGGTCGATTGTCTCAATGTATTAAATAACATCTTTGAATCGACACGAAACTGTGCATGATTTGAACGATTATTGCTTACCGCATTGCCCATCTTTCCACGAAATGCAATTGCAATTCATTCAGAATATTTGCAGATATTGCGTGGAGAAATAATAAACATGGGTGAATGCATATACCCCTTCCACAGGCAGAGGTATGGGATGTGTTTAGCACTTGCGGGAGCCTGCATAGTGTATATCAGTAAAAGCTAACGATATACTAGTTTTTCCTTTAAATTTGGCTTTGTTTGGTACATCGCTGCCATAGTTGAGCTCTCTGTGAGCAACTAGCTCATTTTTATTGGTTAGTATATCCACAGAGTTAAGCATTGAAGGGCCAGTTTCGAACTAGTCGACAAAACTATAATTGTTCTACTTATATAACTGGGAGAGACTTGTTGGATGAGATAATTATGGGTGTATCGGCATCGGTCCGAATATGTGACTATCTTAGTCAACAAGAAGGCCCATACAAAGACAATATATACAAATATAAAAATGCATTCATACACATTAGGTTTACTTATTCTGGAACAGGAAATTGATGCCAGATATTCAGAAAAATGGTATCAGGACAACTTCCCCCAGAACAATTGCCCCCATAGGACAACTGCAACCAGGATAACTGTCGTCTCCAGATACTGGCTCTTGACAATTGCTCCCATGGGTGTGATCATTGGTCAACTAGTTTATTGTCACAAACTTAAACTTTACAGTTGCTATGCTAATTTCAGGGAACAATTATTCGGGGGCAATTATCTAGGGGTAATTATTCAGGGAGCGATTGTCCTAGAATTGTCCTTGAATCCGGAAAGATAATAGCCGTCCCTACTACACATTTTCAACGGATATTCCGCGGTGGAAGACTTCCAATCTCCCTTTCTCTATTCAAACAGAACAGTGACCTATTTCTTAAATTCTAATCAACGCTCACCATTGATTTGACCTTTAATTTGACCTCATTTCACTTGTTTTATGGGGGCAAGGCTATCATTAGTGTTATAAATGTAATTATGGAAATTGTTCTTGGAATTTAATGAGCTTGCTAGTTGGACGGAAGAAGAGAGAATGTATAAAGTTGGCTTTTGCGTTGCTGCTGCCGATTAATTGAATCTGCTTGGAAAAAATGAGAAAGTTGTGAAATATCTTCGTTGCTCTCATGACTAAGAGGAATTGTGGAAAGTCCATGATACATCCTTAGAGTGTATACATAGAAAAATGCATTTGTTGCATTCATTTCTGGGCATGTTTAAAACTATATTCCAAAAAGGTTGCGTTAACCTGGCACCACACAATAACTGTTTTGTGGTCTCGTTAATAAGCAAATATACCCTGTCATCAAGGGGAGATACTTCTGCCATGTATTCCATATACATTATACATAATGGAGGAACACCTTTCGCTCGAGGAGGGCGGATACTTTTAGCTAGTCATTTCGGTTATCTCTCTTTTTCAGTTATTGCAGTAGTGATTGTTATCGAAATCTATTAACTGTACTGGGAGATGTGTAATCATGAATACATTTAGTTTGGTTTTACTTTGCATTTTAGTCAGATCGCAAATATGAATAGGTCCTTGGAAACAAAATTTATTTTGCGTTCTATCTGCTCTAATTTCCCACATCAATAAAAGAGCGTCCATCACTCAGGATTAACAAAGACTTGTCTCTTTGTTTGTTCCTATATTTGATGATGATATATTTTCCCTAGTTCTCTCAATCCAGTTTGTAAAACAAAACCACTTTGAAACATAACAGAAAAGACGGCGTTAGAAATAGTGGACGCAAAATGAGATGGCATTTCAGTTCTGTAAGGAATCGATGCTAAGTGCACGTTCATTGATTTCTTCAATGATTTATTCGCAATGATTAGAGGTGAGAAGGACTTGGTGCTAAGTCGGTAATCGATATTTACTATTTTGTTTTGACTTTTTTATGATTTATCATTTCCATCGTTGGGGGAGGGGGCAGAATAAATTGTAAAAGATAGGAAAAGCAAAGCAGAAACAAAAAACAGCCGATCAAAAGAATCTGTGATAAACATTGATTGGCTTTTCTGGTTCGAACGGATTAACTTTGTTAATTCAATCACTGTTAATTTTGCGAGTGAGTGAGATAATGTGTGTGTGTGTGTGCGCGCGTGTGCGTGCGTGTGTATGTGTGTGTATTGTATGTTATCGGTGATTTTTAATCTGATCAACACCTTCGCATTGGCCTAGCATCTGTACCAGCTTTGACAATCTGCTATTATCCTCATCTTCATCCGGTGGTGGTAAAACGTGTAATGCAACATGAAGCAACGCGAAAAGAAAAGAAGGACTTTAATTTTAAAAGCTTTTATAAAGAGGTCTGTGGTGATTAATTGAGGATTTTAGGGTTAGTACCATTTATTGGTTCGTGCAATTGTTACTGGTAATACATGATATCTGTGCGATTCTTCTGGTTGCTTGCCAGTGCTTCCCTTATTTTACCTCGACCCAATTTCATCATCATTATAATATTTCTCTCAGATACCCAAGGTGGTGTATGTGTAGCGAAATGCAATGTGTGTGCATGTGTGCGTGGATGCTGCTGCCAGACTCATATGTGCATACATAGAGACTAAAGTTTAACCGCTGTGGAATGTGGTAGAGGGAAGGCGATATAAAGTCGCCGGCTTTGAATAGACTAAGGCAGTTTGACCTCGTGCGTCGTAGATACTAATGTTAGTCTGTGTGTGTTGCTATTCGACTTCGAGTAAATTCCACAACCTGGGTCCTTTATTTTGGATCACCACAATAGTCTCTCCAAACCAGAGAAATCTGTATAATACTACATATGTTCACTGATGTTGTGTGTGAGTGTATGGGGGGGGGTGTATGTGTGTGAAAGAGAGACAGCAATGGATAATTAACAGGATGGTTTTAAAGAGAAGCGAAACGTGTGCGTGGATCATATATCTGCTCGAAGGGTTGTTCACTGTATCAGCTCATCCTTTGCGTTGCTTTTGTAGTTACCACATCTTTTCGACCGATCGACTGCCATCCTCTACAGTTCTGTAGAGATGTTGGTAATGTAAATCACGACCTTTTTTGGCCGCGGCCTCTTTAAGAGCTTTTCTCAGATGCCAGCACCCCCAACCTTATCAACACGAATAGGTAGACAAACATTCATTTATTATTATTTCATATTTCAGTCTATCCTTCCGCAAATTTGCCAAGGCCCGAACGAGGCCCATACAACCCCCGTTGAGAATGACTGATGTGAACGACCGATGGTTGATACACGATGTGTTTGCAAGGGTGGGTTGATGAATTCTTAGACATATAAGTAAATGTTTGTTTGTTTGCTTATTCATATAGCCTCCTCGTGGGGCATAGGGACGAAACCGCTTGCTACAGTTATAGTAGCAAGTGGGTTTTACGGGGCGGAGTTGCATCCCCACACCCAACCATCTTCCTTTGCCCGGGCATGGGAATAGCTACGGCGACTGCTACGCTGTAGGTCTTTCTGTCAGGGTAATTTTATATTAGATGGACTGCCTTACAGGGGTAAATTCCCCCAGCTTCCCTGCTATTTACACATAGCTTGGGGGAAAAGGTAGATCCATGCCTTTCCTAGGGACACTGTGGAACTTGAATGTAAACAGCCTTACTCGAAACTCGAACCAAGTCCTTTGATTCCATTTTCCATGCCAGTAACCGTTACGCGACTCCGCACCTTCTATACATCTAATAGCATCAGTCTCATTGGGAGACTGGCCATAGATTACATTTGAATGGAAGCAGCATAATGTTTTCAAATTTTACAACATGTGATTTCGAATGAACACGTAGCAGTTTAAACTTTACTTTTCATTAATTGGCTCCCCTTAGGTTGTTATTCTGGAATGAATTGAAGATTGTAAGATTTTTTGGCTGAAATTTCAAATTTTTCGTCAGTGCAAGCTTTTACCCCAGTTATCTCTGAATAGTTTATCCTTAGAGAAAAGTTCAAAACCAAATGCCAAAGTAATGATAAAAAGAAACTAAATAAATCAATGATTAATAATTTATTGTTTTGTGCCGCCAATTCCATACAAGTTTTCTCTAGATTAAAAAGAAGAACCTCTTTCAAACTAAGCAGAAGTATTTTTAAAAAAACATCTTAAATAAATGGCTGCAAGAAAAATAAAAAGATAAAAACAGGCAAAAAATAATTCATCTCTTCTGTATTTAAAAAAAATATCAAACAAGACTTTTATGCTATCATCACGAAAGATTAAATGCTTTCTTTTTATTCCATCGGAAAATCAAAAGGGGTGGAGAGGAAATTGAATTTTAAAAGATTGGCTTCGTATCTTTTAATTTTTTTCAATCGAGAAAACGTAAAATGAAACGGAGAGAGACGTTTTAACTTTTAGGCAAAGTTTGCAAATTTTAATTTATTTATATCTATTTATTTGTTACGAATTTACTTTATTTATTTATGTGTTACGAATTACCAATTTATTTGTTACGAATCTTCAAAATAAGACAAAGGCATCACAAGAAATACAACCACAATGGGGAAAGATAGCAGAAGAAAAGTGGAGAGGATATGATAAACGGGGAAGCAGAGCAGAAATAATTGGATAAAAGGGAAAGAATATAACAAAATAAACACGATAAGCAACAAAGACAGGGATGATAGGGTGGAGATCAAAGATGAACGCAGGTGAAAATGAATATGAAAAAGAAAACAAGAAGGGAAAAACAAGACTGGCTTCTGCAGTGTCAAACTCCACTCCAACTTCTGTTCTGACTTAAGGTGATTACTGCATATACTAATATTTGAGCCATCTGTATGTTTGTTTATTTGTCCGTGCCTCTTCTCCGGTAAAACTACGAAGCCGATTGACCTGGTATTACGCATCGATTTCCAATATAGGCTAACCTTGGAGATGGCTCGAGGTCACCAGCGATCATTCTCTAGCCAGTCCTCGAATCTAAACATCAGACAGAACTAAATGTATCATTCCTCTCACGAATGGTAAACATTCCTCACAATAATTTAAATTTTTCTCAACTTTTACCCGGTGTATCCTAAAGTATTTACGCAAATTCATCTACTGTTTCAGTTTTGTGTTCCCGTCCCTTACCCCATTCAAATGTATACTTTCTCACAAGTACCAGCGTGACACACACACACACGCACAGTCAAATACGTTGTTTTTTCTACGGTTATCTGCCTTCTCCTACTATTATTTGACCCCGGACTTAAGTTCTTGGCTACACTAATGCCTAACAAGTATTACATGAAATTCCGGCAAAGGTGATATTCCAAACAAAGTTCTTATCGGGTGAGTACTTTGTATGACTTCGCTGCTATTTTGTTTTTTAGGTGAATCAAAGTCTTTCATTGGATTTTTGGTAAAGATCTCTATTCACTTTTTTAATTTGTTTACGATTGTACTAAAACGAACGTCAAAATTGAGAATAAATTCTGTTTACAAATACATGCATGGAAAGGAAAGCAACACTCAAACATCAAACATAGGTAAGTACAGTTTAAATAAGTCGATTATTTGGTTAGTTAGTAAATATTATTTCATAGTAGTAAAGTATTAAAAAAATAGTATACCTGTTCATTATAATATTATACGTTGTCATTAAATCCTATATAAAAATATAATACATTTCTTGATTATTGGCTATTCTTTGCGTTTATTTTTTAATAAGATGTTTTGTTACGGAAGAGATATTTCTTTCACAGCGGAGATATTTCTTTCACAAATTAGTTATTAACGTTTATATTAGTCGATTATTCGGAGATCACACATCGTAGTAGTAGTAGTAGTAGTAGTAGTAGTAGTAGTAACAAAACACATACACACGCACTCACGCATACACAATCAAAGATGTTATTTTGGGTCGGTTTTCGGGCGCATCTACGAAGTAGTGGTAGTACTAACAAAACAGACAAACACACGCACGTATACACACCCAAATACGGTGTTTATACGGTTTTCCGCATCCTCTACAAAGTAGTAATAATACTCATACATACTCAATCTGCTTCTCCAAAAAACGTTTTATTTTGGGTGATGCGAAGACACCCCCAGATGCAAGTGGCCACATTTACATTAGCAATATTCCGAAGGTAGCTCTGTATTTACCAACATGGCCCAAAACTACGAAAACTACCAGTGGCTCTATCCTAACTGGGTAGGCAAACAGGAGGATGTGTTCATCCCTAGGATACCAATTATTCCAACAGACTTTCCCTTTCAATTCAAGCGGCTCCAATTCCCAGTGAGACTCAGCTTTGCCATGACCAACAACAAAGCACAGGAACAATCTCACCTGACTTCTCTATGCTTTTCCTATGGGCAGCACTTTGTCGGTTGTTCTACGGTTGGTTCCCCAAACAACCCTTTCATACTGGCACCCATTGGGAGAAGCGCAAATGTTGTCTACCCATAAGCCCTGTCAAACTAAGGGACTACATTTGTTTGGTTTTCTGCATCACATTATTTTTCACTTATAAATACTTTCCATGTGTAAATCGTGTAAATCATCTTCCTTTCATTGGCCATGTTCTATAGGAATAAATATATTTAAAAACTTATTTATTAATGTTTTGCCTAATTTATAATCACTGTAACACGGGAAATGCCGGCTATCGCTGCTAGTAGTAAATACACAATTATGAAACTATCTATTGTTTGTATAAATGAAATAAGCCTATGCGTATCTGTATGATACATCATCGTTAATATCTAAGACTTGTCAATTTAGATCAGTCGGTAAGATAGCATCACGGTAAGGGAATGCGAATTTTACAGATCGGTTTACACCTCTAATGCTGTTCTCTAGGGCTGTTCCCGTCGTTCTTGTCGCGATAGGGTAACAAAGTCAACTCCAGACGTTGTACTGGAGTTTGACAACATAGAGAAAAAGGTATATTTAGAGAGAAAAAAGGAAGAAACACAGCAAAACAAACAGAAACCAAACAAAGAAAGGAGAAACAAATCAGAAAGAAAAAAGAAAGAAAACATTGACAACAAATGAGAAGGAAATCTTTTTAAAGTGAACATGTACCGCAACACGTTATCTAAGAAACATATTTCCCCTCGAAATATTGTAAAGACATAAAACAAAAAGCATCCCCACATAACAACTAGAGGCAACAAGACAAGAATGAATTTCATTAATAATCAATGCCACTATGCAAAAAATTTAGATTGAAAGCTTAACAAAGGAAACGAGGATAAAAATGATAAATACATTATAAATTATATTAACTAATTTTGTGTTTGCAACTTTTTTATCTACTTGCACGTAACGACAGTTGGCAACACTTTTCATGATGATAACACCGATAATCATAACGAGAAGTTGTAGAAATATGTAGTTATCTTCAAACTTGTATGGTTGCTTTTAATAAGTAAACAAGTCAACAATTGATAATCTCTTGTACGGCTTAGTGATTAGAACTGAGACGTATGCGTTGACGGGTTCGAGGTTTTATTACTAGAATCTAATCATTAAAGTCTATGAAAATAATTCAATAAAAACTGTATCACTCATAATAAATAGAAAAAGTAGTAAACAATAAAGAACGTGTATTTCCACCGTACAGTCAATCATTTATAAGTTAGTTAAGAATGTACAGGATATTAATCTAAAAGAAGTGTATATAATCCGATGCATTTATAATGTCACCGTGTATAGGATGAGGGATGCTCTGTCTGCATTTCACAGGCGAGGTGTGCTTACTATTAAACAATGATTCTTTCCAGTCAGTTTCCTTGTAGAAACTGTCAACCATAAGTGTCAACATCACTATAGTCAAAATCAAAATAGGTTTCTTCAGTATTTTAAGTTGGTGTGGCTGGCTATCTATGTATGCGTTGCAACAATGGAGCTAGAGGTCTGAAAATTTAAATTTACTCCTTATAACGATTTTTTGTATTTTTTTAAATGCCCGCGCCAAAATAGTTTTTTAGTGTGGGAGGGGCAATTTACAATGTAAGCTTTTGCTACATTGGTCCCTTAGTTTGTGTTCACACTTGTTCTTTGGAAATTTGGACTTTCTAGTGATCGACGTCCAACAAAAGCCGACAGAACTTATTCATTAACCACCCCTTTTTCCAATGTTTGTTGCTGCCAAAAGACGCTGGTCACTTAACGGTTTCTATTCAGTGACTAACCAGATATGTCTTTCTGTTCACATGTGTTTGCCTACCGTAACGTCCAATTTCATTAGGTGCCTGTCGCATTTGGTAAACTTCCTGGAATATCGAATAGAAACCTTTATTTGATTCACCGTAGTACGTGTTACCTCGATGTCCTTCAGAAATAACTTGAGCACTCTAAACATACGTGACAAAAATTAAATCTAGATCAGGTTTACATAAGATTGCATTTTCAGTCTGTTTACATGTTTTCGAAGGCGACAGTGGTTAAGACTGTACAGCACATCAGGCTCGAAAATAATATTTTATATAAATAAATATCTTGGAAAAAAATTAAAACCTGTACAATAAAGATGAACTATGAAAACATCTCTGAAATATAATATCTATCCGATTCTCTATATGTTAACCCAGCTATTATACATACGTTTGTGATATATTCGATATATTCTGGGTAGCAATACAATATGTGTTTGATGCAAAAGTTTGTAGAATCTTTGGGACAAAATATATTATTTATGTAAATTCATAGCATCATTATACATACGTTTGTCATATATTCCATATATTCCGGGTAACAATAAAATATGTGTTTGATGCAAATGTTTGTAGAAGCTTTGGGACAAAATATATTATGTATGTAAATTCATAGCATCATTATTCAGTCATCGAAGCATTGTCTTTGTCTTTAGTTGATCCTTACACTACCTTTTATCTAAATTGTGTATTCTGCCATAAAATAACGATTCCTGTTTTGAATCGATGAATTCTTAGAGGACGTTGGGATATCTTGAACTTGTCGGGATTGCTGAAAAGGAGTGTTGCATTGAGTAAACCAAGTTATAGGCTGAATGTGACAGTGCTAGAGAATACACCGCATGTGGAATAACTTCATATCTCAGTTCCATAATCATTTGCTGTGTGGCATTGTCAACTGAGGACGGGGGTTGTCATTGCAGCAAAATCATCGGGCCACGAAAAGCCGTCATTCAAACGAGCCACTTTCTCATTGTAGCGTTGCTAGGTTCCAGCAATTCTCTGAATTGTCTATGAATCCATCCAAACAAATATACTTTTTCCCGGTATATTCTATATAGTTTGATGCTGGATGCAGCACATATTTTTTAGTTCTGGATTCTCGTAATAAATCTATTTTTCATCGTCAATGATTATCTTGCTAACATGACATTTTTGTGTGTCGAAACAGAAGAGAAAAACAATTATTTAAACGCTGACTGATATTCTTTTCCGTAAGTACAAGTGCAGCCCAAATTCCTAGCACCAGGATCTTTCTTGAGGCGTGTAAACAACGTTCTCGAACATTCTACACTAGACAATTAGTTTGTAAAACGAGGTTAGTGGCTCCCAGTGAAGCTCGCACTCCCAACATGTGTCAATTCGTCTACTAGACTCGCTTTCTAACCATCACATTACTATAGGCCCATTTACTCAGCTTACTTCAGTCCGGCACAATGTCAAAGATGAGGGACACCTATCGTCGAACTCACTACAGTAGAACTAGACTAGCTTGGTAACTACTGTACCCGGCAACATGCTCCGTCTCAATAGAAAATAAGTACAGGTAGACCACGGATTTTCTGGCACTCTTAGTTCCAGAACTGTGCCAGACTCCATTTTGCCTGACCAATAGAGGCCACATAATAGGAAAGCAATAATGCACGTCTGAGCCACTAATTATGCACATATATGTCGATATCACTAGGAATCCCCACACACCTAAATTAAACAAGTATTCAATATGAATTAATTGGATAAGTGCAATGCGTTAATATAAATGATACCGTTTATTAATATAAATGAATCAGATATAGTAGTATACTTACAAAGAATGTTGAAGTACTACCACTCCTAACGTGACAAAGCGTAAGAGGAGTAATGTCAGAATTACTAGGTGTTTCACAATCAACAGTTGCATCATGTATTTGACGTATTTAAGGGGTAACATCCTGGTCCCGTAAAGTTGGGGGATTTGTAGATGCGTGACTGCAGCTTTGAAACTCATTATTCTTGGTTATCTTCCGAGAGATATCATTGAGGCAAATCGTTCCATAGACTTTGACCGCTGGCAACCCAGGGAACCAGTGAGAACCACGAGAAATTCAAGGGTCCTTTCGTAATTCGTGATTAAACGAGGTGTCTGGCCACCCGTTGCTGGAAAATGTTACCTGTAGTATATTTACATTAACGACTTGCATAGCATAAGTATAGGTAACAATGGAGATTTAAAACAAACTTGGAAATATTTCATTAACAAAACATTAATTTGCACATTTAATGGAGTCGGTGAAGTATGAGATTTGTAATTCGCTGTTGAGCCGTTCTTGGTCATTCAAAACTTTCCAGTTCGCTGATTTATAATTGTTTGCAAAGTTCATAGACGATAACATTTTAAACTTGCGTATAATTAAATGTTATTGGATTCAGCACATGGAATGATTTTAAAGAGAACAAGTAAAGGAAAATGCATGAATAACGAGAAAACAGGCGAGGTTAGTCTCTCAATAGAAACCTTCACATGACCAATCTATTTTGACAGCATGTCGAGTTAGGGATGATCAATTAAACAATTAGAAAAAAGAGGTTCACAATGAATACGTTACTTCTTTCTCTATTTGTTGGGCAGCGAACTTTCAACAAAACAAACGTGAACACTGCCGGACACATCCCAAGGGACAGGATTAGCGAAAACTTATACAGCAAATTGCACGCCCTCCCTCACAAATAAACTGTTTAAAGGGAAAACCTTAAAGAAATGAAAAAGCCGTTTTTTTCTAGTCATAATAAGCAGTAAATGTTTAAATCGTCAACGCTCTAGCTCCATTGGTGCGGCCTGTACGCGTGGTACCTACATAGCCAGTCATATAGCGAGCCAGACCAACTTAAACATTGTTTCGGTGACAGTTTTGGTTGACGATTTCTAAAAGTAAAGGAAAACGCATGAATAACGAAGAACTATAAAAGGCGAAGAAACATGTACAAAGACGCCGGCGTTGATTGTGAATTGGCGATTATTGTTTTGCTTTTATTGGAGTTGTATAATCTTAATTTGCCTTACTCTCCTCACACAGCTCTACAACGATCATTAATAAGTAAATAAATACAAGTATAAATAGGTAATTGAATTTCAAATTGAACATAACGGAGTGAGTATATACAGCAGATGTGTACTTAGGCAGTAATCTTTCTTTAATACATATTTAATTAAAGACCACAATACATTTTAAAACACGTCAGTACGATTGAACGTAGTTCAATGGTTAGTGTATGGAGGAACTATTCATGAGATGTTGATAGAGGGCTTTCAGCTGATCTTTCAAGATCAAAGACTAATTGGGAAAAA
>VCCN01001294.1:7863830-7884164 GCA_006491835.1 Architeuthis dux
TTGAAGATTACAAACCTGCAAATGCATTGACTTATCAGTAATTTGACATTAGATCTGACTCCATTATCTCCTCGCTCAGTCGACTTAATAACCATTAATGCAATAATGATCGTAAAGACATCTTCGATAAGAATGTCTTCATTGCTATTAGGATCGGCGAGTGTTCTTTCTGTTCGATGAAACGAGCATGTAAATACAATTATTTCGTGACACAACATCGTTTCAAAATGCGTGTAATATTGACATTGCTTTGAGGTTATGAAGCAAGGATTATCATAGATTGAATTCTCAGTTAGAGATGGAAGAACCCTTAGCTTCTGGGTGCGACGTATATGTCCTCTTATTCATAACAATAAAGCTATTCTCTAAGTTCATATTTCATTGATTGGGTTAATATAGCTGTAGTAATATTGAGACGCCGGGGACACGAAACCGCCATCATCGAAACATTTTCTTTCCTCTTTGTGGAGCATATTACTGTTTCAGTAGCAAGTAGTTTTTTTATGGATTTATGAACGCCCAAGATGAACTGCCTTACAGCTCCCACTGCCGTCCTATTTATTCATAGTTTGTGGGAGAAGTGGATTCATGCGTCTCCCAAGGGCATGTGTGTGAAGTGAACGCAAGCAGCTTCGGTTGAAATTCGAACTTGGTTCGTCGATTCCATTTTCTGTGCCGGTAACATCTATGTCACTCCGCATTTCGTCAAGAGAACTAAATGAAGAATGATAGTTGGGGAGAAAGATAATTTATAGAGGACTGGTTATAAGTCGAGCGCGAAACCATAATCAAGGCATTTGCATTTTTATCGCATTAGCAATAAAAAAGAAAAACAGAAATAAACTCACAAGTTGGCTCCATATTCTTATGGAACATCGACTGAATATAAATAAATGACAACGTAAATGTAATCTTTATTTGTTCAAAATGTAGCAAATAAAAACGACAAATCAATATATAAGCAGTTCACTCAAATCCATAGAAGTCTTCTTTATTAGATTCGGCAAACTGCCGAACCTGTTCCTCTGTCATGACGTTGTCATGGGGTCATCCTCTTATTCTCAGTCCTCTATTTTTGACGCTTGGTCAGCGGGTTATTGCCACAATATGTCATCGTCTGTTCCATCCATGGCATTGTTGATCCCATATTTCTCAAAGCTGTGCTTTGGCCATTATTATCGCCCACTCAGATGTTCTTCCACTGCGATGTTTTGTCATTTCTTTATGACTGGCTTGACTATAAATTCAAGGTGTTAATTTTAGGCTAAGTCTTAGGTTAAAAGAAATCGACTCATATCGAAAAAAATATACGGTAATTAAAACAAATTAAAACACGGGTGATCAATGAATAAATTATCTTCACTCACATTTTGTTGGGCAGTACTCACTAAAAATGTCGAATTCTCAAAAGAAAAAACAAGCGTGGATGCTACCAGACACAACCTAAGGAACCGATTTAGCATACACTTACATTGTAAATTGAATCCCCACTAAAGTATTTGGGGGTGGTGATTTTCAAGAAACCTTTTTTTAAGACATAATAAGGATTAAATGTTTTATTATTCAGTTCGCTAGTTCCATTAGTGCAGCCTGTACGCGTGACTGATACATGCACAGCCAGCCGGAATCGCTTCAAAACTGAAGGAACCTATGTTGACAGATTTAGTTGACTCTAATAAGCTCGGCCAGGAGAGGCTAAAGGATAAGAAATTCAGGAAGTCAGTAGTGAAAGAGGAAGTGAGGTTTCATTTCCACTATTGATTCTTCTACACATCAGAACTCCCAAGTAGGCAGCCAGCAGTTTTCCACTTTCCTCTGTTATCGGGCACATTATCGTCCGTCATAATGTGTCGCTTTGTTGATCTGAGGGCGTCAACATCTGTTGTACGAAAAGGAGTTTCACTATATTTTCTATACGTTGTGCTTATCCCATTTACATCAATGGAAGTAATTAAAAAATACAGTTCACAGTTTTGCAGTTATTATTGAAGCCTATTTCTTTCTCAACCATCTACGTACATAGACATGAAGCTATTAGAGTTTGCTTCACCTACACTAAGAAGTTTGCAACAATTATGCTGCATATATGTTAATTGTGTTTAATCTCGTTTGGTTTATCTCTAAGCTAATTTCTCAAAACTACTTGGTCGATGCCATGAGACCTAGTAAAATTCAGATTTCTTTACAGGCTGGTTAAAAGATTCTAAAAAAATGTATTTTATATGTATGCATGTTGTCTTTCGTGTAGCACTGTGGTGCATATTCTGCATATTGATATTCGGTGTGCACGTCCCAAGTGCAGCAGCCTTTACCCATCGGTTTCAGGGAAGACGATGGCGCCTTGAAGTCGGCGACCAGATTAACAGCGCATGTTGCGTAATGGTGGTTATGCATGCAATGTAGTGGATGCAGGACTTGCACTGAAGAAGAATAAACAAACGCCAAAACACGAAGTTCTTTTAGTCACGTAAACATATACAAACATAGCGGTTTCAAGACGTATATCAACAAAGCACGCGGTCGACTTGTTTTGGATTAAGAGAGGGAGAGATAGTGACTGATGAACTCATGATAACTGTCAATCACGAGCTCTTGAAGAGAGGAACTGATGAACTCAGTATAACTGTCAATCACGGGCGCCTGACGTCACGTGGCCCAAGAGCCACACGTCAAACTGACCGTCTATCCCAGACTCCTTCTGACAGACTTACTGGCTGACTCCCTTTTTTTCAATCAAACGTGTTCCTTATTTAAACAGACCGGTTGACTTAGACACGCCTTCTTTTGACACTTACACCCCCTTTTCCGTATCTCTATTCATGATCCTGCCCCGCAATTAACACCCGAGATCCTACCGCTACTTCACGCAGCGCGAATCGGGAATTGGCACGTTTCCATCGTTTCAAACACTGCGGGAGGTTGTAGCTAAGATTCTTATTTGAAATTATTGACGCCACTAGGCAACGTTTCACACTTAATCCACTCTGGTGAGGATATGGCCTTTTCTTGGACCGTGGGAGGATTTCTTTGTTTTTTTCTGGTCCCAACCTAATCAACTTGACACTGCGGCTTTTTAACTTAATCAAACATTAAAACTGCGGGCTTTAATTAGAAATAATTAGGGTTCCCACTGACGATTACGTAACATTTCGTTTACACGGCCGGGTTTCATTTGTCTGCGCTTTCTTTGAAAACAAATTGGTGAAGCCATTTTTCGAAGTCTCAACCGTTGCTACGCGAAGTTGCGAAATGTTTGCTTTCATTATGCCCGTAAAAATAACAAAGAAAAGAACGCACACCGAAAAAAAGAAAGGCGTAAAAAGCCTCGAAGTCGCGCGAACAGAAGGAACATCATTATTATTAAAATTAAAAACAAACTAAAAGCAGCTTTTGAAAACAACTCTTCCCTCCAACATTGAAAACAAAATCCCTTTCCTAGATAGACGTCTTAGTCGACGTCAGTAGCGATATGTTAAGTATCTCTTTATATTAAACAAAATAATTACTAAAATATCTGATTCGTATATCGGTCATGTTGCTACCAACCTGTCCAGCAAACTAACCTGTCACTAATCAAATTGCCATCTTCACTCATATCAATGAACACACCTCACGAGGCCGCAACATCCTCACTAGTATACGTCTAATGCTCGTAAATAACGCACATATACTATATAGCGTCCACTGAAAAAAAAGAACTCATATTTCTAAAAGCACTTATTATAAAAACAGCAACCCTAAATCAAATATGATCTCCTTCAGTCTAGAAACAGGTTTTTAAAAAAAAGTATTTAACAATTGATAGATACATAGGCCTAGGCAATATATCAGGTTACATGCTGTTCTGTACGTGACGTTACGTAACGGACTAATGGTAAACGAATTCAAAATAATAACGGTCAAACGGAAACACCAAGTTAAAAACCTGAAAATAACTTACAATATTCACAGCTTTTCCTGTTCCTGATAATGACCAAAGACACAAAGGTCTAATTGTAAACGCCAAGCCGAACAGCCGAAATACTATCAATGACCGAAGCATGTCTGAAAACGCTAGATCAGAAACGTTCTGAGAGTGTCCACACTCACCGGTTTAACACATCTTGTACTTTAATCAAACTAGACTCAATGTAAGATTGCGGCTTAAATACACACTCTCTATATATCTATTTAAAATGTGATATCTTAATTAATATCTGTGTTCATGCAAACACAGCATCTCCTTTCCCATTCCATTTAAATGAAACCTATTGATTAGCGTAGACATTTCCCTGACGTCAATTCTGTTTCTCTAAACATCGATTGTTGGATATGATGCGTTACTTAGCGACAAATTGAAGAATCTATTGAATTCCAGCATTAAGTTTGAAAATGAAGACGTTGATTTACTTCTCACGAGAATTACTCGGTTAGGGCTGGGGTTTTAGAACGAAAGGAATACAAGTAGATACATAAATAACTAAATAAATAGGAATTGTAGAATACAAATCGAAAGACTTATAGGTGTAGATTTGTTCGTCTACAACATGAAATGAATTAAATGTAATGAATTTGTGAAGCTCTCATATTGTGTGAGGTCCTTCATACGTATTTACACCTTTGGTATGGTCACGTGGTGTCGCTCTACACTGAGCAGACGATAAGCTTTCTTAAAAATAAGGCTCTGTATCGTTACTCTATAAACAGTATGGAACCTAGAAAGTAATCATTTACTTCTTATTTTAAATATGTATGACTACTTTATACCTTCATCTTAAATTTATTAGTGATTTTTTTATGCAACGGTTTGGTCAGGGCGATTACCCACCGGCAGTAAGTAAATAGCGTTGATTGGGAAATAAAGAATAAGCCTTAGGTGGGATTCACATACCCAACGGGACCCACCGTTTAGAACCGACCTGCTTTACCAATTAAGCTACCAAGAAAAGTTGCGATAAAAAGCAATTAATAAATTAAGATGAAGGTAAAAAAGTAGTCATACAAATTAAAAATAATAATGATTCATAATATGTCATCTAATGAAAAAACAAAACAAATGGAAAACATGTACTTACTTATTTATTGGGTTATATATGTATGCAAACTTTTCAAATTAAAAGATATATAAAAAATCAACTGTCACTTAGGAAATCGACCATACTAAATAAATAGGTAGGAATGAATACATAACATTTTATAATATTTCTATTTCAGAAAGTACTCAACAACAAAATGCAATCTTTTATCCCGTTTGTTTCGTATTATGCCACACACGATGCACATAGTTTGCGTGGTTATTGATGCAGTTAAATTCAATTCTGATAGTTTTAAAAAATAAATGCGAAATCATGGATAAGAGTGATTCTTGAAAATCTTTATATAAAAAATATTAAAAATTAGTGCCTTATGTAACGAAATAGACCAGATCAGGTTACCGGTGTCCAGTGGGGATAAGAACGTGGTCAGATTTGGAATCTGTGTCAAACTGCCTACGTGGCCAACTGGGGTATCGTGTTATCAAAAAAACCGTTGGGAATTTGAAAAGTGGGAGGAGTTATGACCATTAGGTATATAAAGGCTAGATCAAAAACAGTAAAGTTAGTTGGGGTCGCGAGGCAGTGGGGCATCACTGCCTAGCAGTAGCAGTAGCAGCCCTGAAAAGTGACCCACTCTTTTATACAGCGACATGCAACAGAATTTCCGTACCTCGACGAGGTCCGCATACCAGCCCAGAAATTGACCTGCGTGGTACTGAAATAAAACTTCGTAAAACTTTAAGATCCGGGGATTTTGTCGTCTTTTCTCTCCACACACGTGGGAGTGTTTTCTTTGTGTCCAAAAATGAATTTCCCTCCACAGAGAGACATCATCATCATCGCCGCCCGCAGCCCGCTGAGGCGATCCGGACAGAGATACATCATCATCATCATCATCGCAGTCCACAGCCGCGGAGGAAAAATGATCGTCTCTAACCTTCTCTGAAACTGCTATCTCTCTCTCTCCCTCAACACACTTTCCCTCATGGCGACCAGAGAGGTCGGGGTTCGATCGGCCGTTATGCTACACTTATTTATTTACGTTTCTGGAATTGTGAGTTCATTATCAGTGTTGCAATAATCTCTACATGTAAAAGCCAAATATGCAAATGAGTATGTTCTTTTGGTTGTACGTTGTATGTTTGATTGTCTGTTAGCTGAGATCCTACAACTGATGATGGATTGGTCCGCATGAGATAGATTGTACAGCGAATAATATAATTAAAGAGTATAAAAATGAGACATTCACATAGCAACGAAATACACCGACCAAAGTCAACAGACAAACTCTGTCTGTCAACGCAACGCAGCAATGTCAACTGTTTGCTCTTTCCTTTCGACTTTCTTTGATGTAGCCGACATAGTGAAGAAGCAATTGGGAGGGGAAAGGCAGTTTCTGGCAAAAAACTCTCATAAGTGGCCAAATGCAAATACTCTCAACACACCAACAAAAGGGAGTCAAAATGGCGCGAATATTTAAATGTGGCCAAACCCAAAGGTTCAGTGCCAAATGCTTTTTAAAAAGGCCAGATTTGTAAAATTTAGCCATCAACTTTATTTTGTAAGGATATATTTTTCATACCGAACGATGTCAGTGGTGTCTTTTCTTAAGTTGAGACTTTCAAAAACATAAAATGGATACTTGAATTAATAAAACAAAGAACTACCGAATAAAATTGCTTTTGGCTCCTTGTTGCTGATCCATACGTAAAAAACCCGTTATCTTTTACGGGTATATGCTAGTTTAAAATAAATGATATTCGCTAATTAAATAGTGAATATAATTTAAAACATGACCTGATATGTGTTCTACAGAGATATATACACGATTTTCAAAAGTAGCTTCGTTCGAATATAAATACCGTTTCTACTGCTGTCGAAAATCATAGTTTCTCAAAATGCAATGTAAATGGATAAACATTAGTAGAACAAACAAGGGAAATAACTCCGATAATTGTTATGGCAATGATAACTATTCATTTAATTGATATATGTTAACGTAATGTTTCTCTTTTCAGTAACTATTTTGCTGCCCAATACGCTTATCATGATGTGCGTGTGTGTGTCAGAGTTAAGCTCAATTCATCTTATAGCTCTGCTGACTATGAAATCTGAACACAACACACACTGAAGAACATGCGCATATCTTTAGTTGGGCGATTGGACATTTGTTACAAAATATTACATTATGAATACACTTGACGCGCGAGGTTATCTAGAATTTTTCAAGATAAGGCTAAGAGTTGTTTCTTCATGGTTTTTGGCACGACAGCATTTGGAAAGACGAACGCTAATTAACACTGAGGGGCTACAGGTAAAGAAGCCGTTTATATTTGGAAGGTGGATCACCCAAAACAGACATAGACAGACGGAGCGTCCCCGATAAGCTCCCACGGACAGGGTCAGTAATAGATCCACCCAGGAATAACATTCAATCTACGTGTCAGGAAATCAATGTTATAGTGGTCACACAATCACACACGTATATGCACACAAACAGACTGACTCACTTGTTTCTTCTTACATACGACGCTGTTCTTCTCAGTAGTGAAGAATCGTGTTTTGAAATAAGGGGTTTAGTTATGCTCTACGTTGATTTCGCATTGTTATTCTAGCAAAAAGGATTGGATCACGGCTTCACAACTTTTGTGTCAACGGCCGTACGTATACGCCTAGAAGTTACCTTTTAAGGAGGTTTGCAGCGAATACGACGCATCCCTCGGGGATGGCGTTCCCCTGCAACTCTCCGACCGGAGATTCCGTAAATACCCCCAGATGTTTGACACACCAGCAAGTCGATTCCACAAGAAGGACACTGCCCAATTTACTGCTTTAGACACATTTTTACACCTTAACAATACAACACCAGTTGAGCAGTCCTCAAACTAAGAGCCCTCATGCGGTATACTATAGAAATAGGCCATGTTATTAACACTAGATCTAAACGTATGCCGAAAAACAAGGATTCACAGATATTTATTTATACCGTCGAACTTTTGATCCCTTCCTTCATCATGGCACCTTTATTTTCTGTGAGATACTATATGACTAAATATATGGAGCAAACATGTACGGCTTGGCTTGCAAAGGTCTCCGTCAAGATACGGTCTAGGATCTAAGATATGCCACTCCAGAATTCAAGACCGATCCACAAAAGTGGTAATAACAAATTTCTCTCATTGCCACACATTTTTGGCGGTATTTTAATCTGGGATTTTATATACTATATTACATACTTCTGGTCATTATCGTGATCAGGGAAACACTTTTGATGTTATGTGTTTCTTAATTGTTAAGTACTTTTAAATTCGGCTTTATAGCGTTTGCAAGTGTCCGTTGTGTTGACGTCACGCATGTGGCAATATACAAGCGACATTCTTCACTGGGCTAAATGCATCTATCGGTTATGTGTGTGTGTATGTGTGTATGTGTATATATGTGTGTGTGTGTGTGTTGTTTCTTTTTTGGCAACTGCAAGGAATGATATGTATGTCCAGTCAAATGTACAGTCCAAGAATGTAAAAGTAATTAACAACAGACAATCAGAAGATTTCAAAAATAATTCTAAAACCCCAATCTATTCATTGGCTCGTCTCTGTACATTTCTCATAACAGAATTCTAGATATCTGGACCATTAAATACCAAAAATAACATTTTTATTTGTATTCTTTAGTTATCTGGATATTTATTTAAAGATGAATGTATTACGGTGACCCAGCACACACATCGCCTGGGGAATTATTTTCCATCGCTGCATCATTTAAAACGCATTACATTGCAGTTTTTATGCAGTGCTTACATAATTCATCCCCTGCCCGAGAGGCATATTGAATCATTTTCAATATATCGAAAACGTGTTTGGGAATATTCTTTCTCAGAAATAAGTTTATAAATAATGCATCCGTGGACAATGAGAGAAATTGTTACATTTTTGAAAGAATCTCTTTTGAGTTGTTTTATATTTACATTTAAAGCGCGAAATACAATTTATTATGTGACTGAACTCGAAGTCATTAGGAAATAAGAAACGATTTAATCGGACTCCTCGGGGTTGATCAGGGGGTGTCTGTCATGTGTCTGAGACAGTAGGATTTTCCAAATACAAACGGAAAAATTGGGACATTAATTAATTAAACAGAATAAAAACAGTCAAAATAAAAAAAAATGTTTCCCATATGTGGTCTGTTGTGGTGGAACTAAGAGAAAATATAAGTAAATAAGATAATACTAGTCTTAAAAGGGTGCCGCTTGGGTTGATATATTTCTAGAAACCGGCAATACACGATATGAATCAGTAAATAATAGCAATCACGCATACTCATACTGATTGATTTCGAGACTGGGAGTCTGCGAAGACAGAGAGAAGGAGGAGGAGAGGGAGAGGATGAGAGAGAATCAGAGAGGAATCGTTGACAGTGACGTGCCGTGATCATCGCCATTAGTTGAAATAACGTTCTTTTTCGTTTTCTTTGCTCAAATAATACGATTATACTGCTCCAATGGAAGTTGGTCATAAAAGGATTAGTGAGGAAATCTTTGGCTTCCAGATTGACGTCTTTTGGGATAAGGAGGGATGAGAACGATTGCCTCCCCTGCCGTTTTTGCCAGCGAAGTCTCCTTTCCGCTTCCCAGGGTCAACATCAAAACTTGTTAGCTTTTGCGTTCAGCAGATTGACACAAGAAGAAATGCATTACTTAAGAGTGCCATTTTCAGGGCGATCCAACCTTCAGAAATAATGTACTCATATGAATATATGTAAAGTTACAATACATTGCGTTCATGCGTACACACCTATACATGTTATTTTTGTGGATGTAAGGTTATCCGACAAACTGGTAGTAGTAATTTGAAAATGTAGAAATGAAAGATTGAGCAAAACGCGTGTTACATCTCAACAATGTTTATTATCATTAAGATACGACTTTATGCATTTCGCCATTTTTCACAGAAGTTGTTAAAATATAGAAAACTGTGTAGTGCAGCTCGTTGAGACATGAACTAAAACAAAAGCCAGAAAACGAGTTGTGGAGAAAAGGAGGGGGAGTATCAGAAAGCCCGGAAGTTGGTCAAAGGGGATCAGTATTGAGGTATATGTGGACACAGTTGGGCCTGGAAAGTGAGTGATATGATCTTTTTGTGTCTCGGATATATGTGAGGGTGGGGTGTTGTGATTGCTGTTCTGTGCTCCACAAGGAGTTCACAGGAGTAAACAAGAAGCATATGAGGCTACCTTTCGTGTGCATTTATGTGCGTGTAAGAAGTGAGCAGGCGGATGAGATCTGGGGGATGAAACTAATAAGATGTTGCTTTATTTTCCCAATGAAAGCGTGTAGATAAGGATTCAATCCTTTTTTTTATCTTGATTAAAGCTAGTCCACACAATATTTTCGGCTGTTAAAAATCATTATAGAGGTTTTGGTCAGCAAAAACTGTGAAGAAACGTAGAATTATTGCGCCTTACCTACTATGGATTATTCCCTAAAAGTTTTTTGTCAAGAGTGAATGAAAGAATTAGGATCTTTTTCCGTTAGTCCCCACTGCACTAATAGATATTACATTTCATTGTATGTTCGTTTGCTAAATAAATGTAAATAAAGGTTGAGGACATTCCAGCCACTAGGCTGTTTTTATCTCTTAGAGATAATAACCAAATGTTAGGTTTAAGGGTTAGGGATAGTCAGTCAGTCAGTTACTTTGTGTTGGAGGCTTTTATCTCTTGTATTCACATTTATTTGTAATTGGCATAATTATTTAGTGTGGTAGAAACTAACAGAAACGACCCACAGTTACATCGATAGAGAAGACGTTAGAATCCTAAATGTGTAATTTGTTCTTGGACGCTTGAAGATTGTCATTTACCTTGTTAGAGTAGAACATTTCAAATTTCCATAATTGTTTTTTTATTGATATTATCAGCTTTTACGATCGAAATTAATGATGATAGATTGTCGGAAAATAATAACGTAATGAGTTGATTAATCCTTGATACGTTTCTGTCGATGTGTTCTTCGGCCTTCCTCAGTTGAGTAATTAGTCCGTTAGGAAGTTTGCTTCTCTTATAAATTATTTTAAGTATGTGCGTCCACAGTATTTATTTTGCATACGTGAGTATGCAAAATACGGTACTAGCTTGTATTTGATGTGGGTAGATGTAAAAAGAATAGCGGTTAAACGGTTTTTGACACAGACATTAGTGGGTACAACAGGCACTACCGTTCGTATTTCAATAAAATGATGTTGTGTGGATGGTAGATTCCCGGTCATCGGGAAAGAATTGAGTTTTGGAATCGTTCTGTACACTATTGCAGTTATTATTTTTTAAGGTGGTTCTTCTAGAAATTGCCCTGTCCCCTCAGAATTTGCTGCCAGTGTACTCCTGACGCTAGCCAACGATAAGCAGGTGCTGCCTACGGGACGGGACATACGTCACAACTTGTATAAAATCGTTGAACTTGTTCCGCACACAACGGCATTATTTAATGTTCAAGTCAATAATGGAAAATGATGACACAGGTTCAATAACTTAGTCTAGTGAAACAATATACATGTAGCGTGCATTTAAAGTTGAGTCTTCCAGACTATGCTTGTTTTCCTCGGTCTTTTCTGCAGACATGAGTGTATACCCATAGACCTACTTATTTACTCCAATATGTAATCAATATACGTTATATAAACTAGTGTGTGCGGTGTTTTTGTTCATATTTCACTACGGTCAATAATGTTATGATTTAAACTGAGATTTGCCTCTCGCCCTTCCCATTGTGCAGGGATTGGAACTTAACGTGATGCTTACCAGATATAGGTAGAAACAAATATCGCCTTAGAAACTAGACGTATGTACGAGTGTATACAGCATTTATTGAATAACCTTTATCTAAGTTAATGCTTTCTCATAATTAAAACATTGAAGACTCGAATCGATTTCTCATTTGATTATTTGAATAAAATTGTCCAACTCTGTATCTGCACTGACATTTTTAAAAAATCGAATAGTTAGTAATTCTATGTTCATACAACTGAGCTTGCATTCAAGTCTAGGTGGATAAGATTTGCAATGGAACATTTCTATTCACCTTGAGGAAGTAGAGGCTGGGTACGTGGGCGTAGAACAGTAGAAACCATTGTCTTTAGTCCTCGATTCCCTGAACATGCCTCGCGCAGTGTTTCACTTGATTCATTAAAATCACGAAACATTTAACACACGGATAATGGTGGTAAATTTATAACGGTTTAATTGCCATTTTTCTCATTTTAAATGTATTGATGCAAAAAGAATAAAAACAAAACAAAGCAAAAATGAAATTAATTTCGCATCTCTAGAATTGCGGAGATAGTATCCGGTTTGATTAATGCGAATATCGTTTCGAATCTATAATTTGATTTTACAATAATGAAACAATATTGTGCGCACGAACATTTCTCTTTCACGCATTATATTTTTCAAATGTTTCAGTTAAAACGAGCAATGAACAACTGGAACAGAGACAACAACTAAAAAACTAATTTAATGAAATGTTTATGGGTAAAATAATACAAAATCAGACTCTCCGCTTAAAAGAAAAATTGAAACTTGCAGTGAAAACTAAAACTAAAAATTCTCTTAATTTATATATGTCTCATGTTTTAAAGTCCTGTTATTGAAGAGTTTAATATACTCTGGATCAACATAGTACTAATTTACAAATACCACCCTAAATAAATGTATTTTGTAACTTTACATATTTTGTTTATATTTCTTGCCAGTAGTAAACACCCATGGGTTTTCAGTAAGTTTAACAATCCAATTGGTAGATCTTTTGTTAAATTGTGTGTAAAGAAATTATACATAATATAGCCTTATTCTGTAGGGAACACTTTCATAATTCCCGATACTCACAATTCTCACCAGATGTTCAACGCATTTTTATAATAACATCTTTTACAATGCATGTCTCTTTTTTATCTATATTAACACCCTTAACAATGCATATCTATAGTAAAACCATGTAAAATGCATGTGTGAATTAAAATTAATAACAACTTTACATTACACATATAATAGCCGTATGCTGTCAGTACACTTCCTGAGTAAAAGCAGTCACTTTCTCCCTGGTTTTCAATGCATTTCTATAGAAAAACCGCCATTATATATTCTTTAATTTGACATTCTTACATGCGTTTATAACTCAATAAATAACTAATTGATTGTTGTTTTGTAAATGATTACTTTCTATGTTCCAAACTGCTTATAGAGTAACGATACATAGCCTTATTAGGCCCTCCCACCCATGATCCTACATTTAGGGTATCAAAATGTTCCTTAGGATGTCCTCTTTCAGAAAAAAGATGTTCCCAAGAAAAAAGTTGGTACCCTAAATGTAGGATCATAGGGGTGGGTGCACGATAGGTCCTGCTGGCCTCCGACCTATATTTCTAGGAGAGACATTATTGTCTGCTCCATGTCTGCTCAATGTAAACCGAAAACGCATGACTAAATCAACGTTTTAAAGACGTCTGAAGGCCCTCACACGATAATATAACTTCACATTCATTAAAGTGAATTGCTTTCATGGTGTAGAGGCAAAATATCTACATTAATATTTCTTTTATTTCTATTCTTCAATGTTAGTTCATTTTGAAAGTACATTTTTATTTATTATCTATTCTTTTGTTATCGATTTATTCTTTTCATTTTGAAAAGACAGTCTAAATCGAATAATTGTCTCTGGAAGTAAATCAAAATCTTTATTTTCAAACGAAATTGTTCAATTTATTGAATTCTTCAATTTGTCGCTAAGTAACGCATCATATCGGACAATAAACCCGATGTTTAGAGTAATGGAATTGACGTCAGTGAAATGTCTACGCTAATCATTATGGGATGGGAAAAGAAGAAGCGGTTCCTGAAAGAACACAGATATTAATTCAGATATCACATAGTAAACACCCAGTCTGGTACTGATCTTCCAAAACGTATTGGCCTTTTCTCTCTCTCTCCCCTCTCTATCTCTCCCCCCTCTCTCTCTCTCTCTATATATATATATGTGGAAAAGACAATGTGGAAAAGAAAGATTGAGAAAAACGTGTTACGTCTCAAACATATTTCTTACCATGAAGATAAACCTTTATGCGTTTCGTCGCTGCGAGCGACTTCATCAGACGCAAGTTGAACACTGCAGAAAAGTGCGATTATCCATGCCGGGAAATGAAGGGTGTTTTCTAGCCTAGGTGATTTATTTGGTTGAAAGTTGTTCTATTGAATCAGGGGGGTTCTGGTTAGTGTATATAGCTGGATATGTATGTGCTTATATACGTATGTGGGTGGGTGTTGTTTGTAAGTGGATACTAGTGTGTGTGTGTGTGTGTGAGTGCGTGCGTACTGTTTGTGTGTGTATGCGTATGTAATGTTTGTGTGTGTATGTGTCCAATATATGCAAGTGATATAACCTGTATTGTATCAACTACCTTGTATGTGATTATGTCTGATGTTGATGTGATGTTGCTTTAAAATGAGGCGGCGCTCATATCCGAATGCGTAACGATATCCCGAAGACCTGGGTATTTCCGAACTTGCTACATTTGAGTTATTGCATTTATATTGAAAACGGAAAGTAAAATAAATAAATGATGTAAGTTTGCCGAATTGCGAAAGATCGGTGTCGGTTAGGTAGAAATGTCAACACAAATCGCGTGTGATTTAAAAAAAGTTTATCAATGAATCTAGATTCTTTAAGAGGAAGAAGGAAAGTGTAAAAACTGTATATAACTAGCCAAGATTCTCAGCTTGCGATATGTGAAATAGTGACACCAAACGCCAAATGTGGTGTCAAGCACACGACGTGGCGTCAAGCACACGACGTGGTGTCACTCAATTCACCGTTCAACAAGGTATAAAAAACCCCAGTAAAACGTGTTTACATTTAATGAATAACAGCCGCAAGAACCATCACTACCAACACAAAAAAACATCTGCATAATGACCATCATCAACAATAAAACAAACATATTTTGTTAAAATACTCTTAGACATTAAGATCCAGGCAGACCATCCCACTAATCGTAGCAAAGAGAGTGGGTTTGGTCGTTCTGAACTGGTGAAAGTTATTCTGTAATCTTGTGGACGCCGCTGTCCGGGGAGATCACAGATTAACGATCATAGAAAGCGATCAAGACCATGCTCAAGAACCGAGAAAGCTGTGGAATTTGGAGGGTAGTGGCGAGCTTATAATCATTAGTACTTTGTATTGGAGCATTTCATTCAGTTCATGTGAGACACATTTGCCAACTTCTCAACCTGTCATTGCATTGCGATGACGTGACGCGGTCGCTGTTGAAGTCTTTCAGTTTCCAGAAAGTATTCGGATCGTTGTTCGTGGTTCATTGGACACTGTTGTCGACACGTCTTTATAATTAAGAACAAGTGTAGGCTCCCTTGAGGTTTAATATTGATATTCATATTTCCAGATCTAAACCTATTGAACTAACGCTAAACATTTTAGTAATGTTCATACAAACCACTTTTTTGGCTACTTTGAGCGCCATACTGTCCTAATTTGAAAGCATACTTGAAAATTAGTATAAATCCTTGGGTAAACACCAGTGTTGTTAGGGACCAAAAAACAAAACAGAATAATAACAAACTATATCTCTATTCATATTGAATCTTCAAAAAATGCAATTACATTAGTAAGTCTTTCGCTTTTAGCATTATTATCTAGGATATAAAAAAAGATAACGACTGTTATGTGTAAAAAACAAATAAGATTGTGTTGTTATTGTTGTTGTTGTTATTATTATTATTATTATTATTATTATTTTCTTTTTTTTAAAAACATATTTTGTATCTGTTTGATACCTCTAATCTCTTTTATTTTGTATTATTTTGTATTTTTTGTCTGCGTCCCTTTTTCCATGATATTTTCATATTATGTCTCCTCATTGTCGTTACTTCTTAGTGCATATATAAACAGGAGGTTATCTTCACCTCTAATCAGAGAACACTGATGCACCTTGAATCAATATATCGATGAACATATCCCCCGACAACAGCAGTTAACATATGTTCGAGATATGTTTACTTCAAAGCTTTCTATCAGCATGTTATTGCCACACATTTAATTCCTTTTCTTTCTTCGCAATCATTATACCTCCTATGTTTATTGTCTTCTTTCTCGCTTTTTTAAATATCCTATCCTCTTTGGTCATCTCTGTATTGTCTCCAGGGAAAACATTTCTATTGTATTTTTCTTCCTTGTATCACCTTTGCTACAATGTTGGAAGAGGTATATAGGTTCACTCATTTTTGTTTGTCCACCCAATATCTCCAACCTTAGCTGAAAATGTCAAGCCAATTATGCATTTTGTGATAAGAGCAGAACCTTTGGTACACGTATAGCCAAGGGCATTCCAAACAAATTTGTCTATTGAGCCATCATGACTTTTCAATAGGTCGCCCATGGCAGCCATTTCAGTTGAATTTATGTATCATACATACATTTTGTGAATTGCAATTTAGATAATACATGCAAGTCACTAAAAATTCAAGATCGCCGCCACGACTGGTGGTGTAAACTCGTCTGACATGGATGATCTCGGTGTCAGAAAATACATTTTCTATGGTGCAGAATTCAGATTTGGAACTTTAGAATTGCATAGAAGCTTCTTTCTATCTCATTGTGAGATAGAAATAAGCTTCTGGGCAATTCTAAACTTCCACATTCGAATTCTGCATCATAACACATGTATGATTTACCACCGAGATCATCCATATCAGAAAAGTGTACACTACTCTATCGCAATTACTGTTTTCATACTGGGCATGGCGACCATATATTCAATATGGTCGCCATGCCATGAGCGACATATTGAAAATTCGTGATGGCTCAATATCCAATTTCTTTTGAATTCCTTAATAGTGTACCAAATATGTGCACAATTATTTGGGTTTGGGTATATTTGTAAATATCATTTGGGTTTGGGTATATTTGTAAATATCATTACAATTCATTCAAACCATTTGAAAAGGTTTGAATGAATTGTAATGCTATTTTGTGGAAGGGTGGGCCATGGGCCAAGGACGATTTGATTAGAATTTGAGGCGGATCCAGGAATTTGTTTACCTCCATCTTATCGTAGCTATATATGAACTGATTATCATTCAGTGTATAGCATTTGCAGATGTGTGCGCTCTCTTGGTGCTTTTCTGGTTCTTTCCATTAAAACTGTAATTCGTTTATTTTAGTTGTCCTCTTTTGCTCCCCCCTCTCTCTCCCTCATTTCTGATTACTTTCAATAGTTAGATAGATATGTTCCCATATCAATAAGAAACACTATTTCTCCTTTATTCTAACAAAACCCATCAATCCTTTTGTTTTCATCTATGAATACATCAATATTGTTTTCTTCCCTACATTTAATGCACTAAGCACACATGGCTCTCATATTTCCTTTCTCGTGCCATTACAACAATTCTCTAATCTCTTTCTTTGAATATCGTTCGAAATCTAATGTTTTCTGATTTAACAGCTCAGCATTTACAAGTGACAATTGGTGCAACACAGATTAGGATATTTGCTTACTGCTACGGCAATCATCAATGCATATGCGAATTTCGTATCACCAATATTAGCACCAATAGATGGAACAGCTTTGTATTCGTCATATTTCATTCCTTCTTTACCTTCTTCGTACACTTCCACAGCCTTTCTTATTTTCCTGTGTGTAACAATATGTCATGACAGGTTTTGTATTAGAAAACGTCACAGGAACGCTATTGCACTGACGAACAGGCGGTGAAAAGCTGAATGATGTTTGGCTCTGACAAGTGTTAACTCCTTTTTCCTCTTACACAAGCTGAAAGTGCATGGCAGATGGTTGTTCTGGATCATAAGTGGACACCCACGTTTCCTCGCATTAAGCTGATGCAAAAGTTCCCATCATTTCCTTTTGCATAATCTTAGGTAAAGTCTATGAAGTGTACTAATTAGAAACTGTCAACCAAAACTGTCAACATAGGTTTCTTCAGTTTTTAAGCTGGTCCGACTGGCTGGCTGGTTGGCTATGTAGGCATTTATCGTACGTATAGGTTGCTCCAATGGGGCTAAAGGGCTGAAAATTGAAACAGTTATTCTTTATTAAGTCTAGAAAAATTTCCAATGTAAGTTTATGCTATACGCTAAGCAATAGATCACTGAAGCCCACAGTAATAATGCAGTAGGTGCGAGCACGTATTGGAAATTAGGCTGCAAAGTTTTTAGGAATAAAGAGTGCTCTGGAGCATCTCTGTATTTGAAAAACTGTTGAATTGGAAGAACCTTTGAAGGAGGTTTCAAATCAAACAACATATGATTTTGCAGAAAGGTTAGACTAATCACTCAACTCGTTTGAATGACACATTGAAACAGAAATCTGACCAAGGAAATTGATCGGTAATTTTGGGGAAATATAGCTACCAAGCTGAGCAATATTGCAGACAATAGTGTCATCCGTCGGATATAGACGGTCATGGAAGATAAAGTGGCATCTCTTACCTGACTTCATCATAGACCTCTTCTGGAAATAAAGCGGCTGAGAAAGAAACTTCTTTGCCATGGAAACAAATTCGTTTTGGAAGAAACAGTAACACAAATGATTAACAATAGACGAAAGAGATTTTTAGTAATATAACTTTTTATTTGCTGAATACACACACGCGCTTACGATCACACAGGACAAGTTTCATTTGTTTTAATTTTGGTATTCTTTAGCATATTTGGGGAACATGAGAGGAAACTTAATAAAGTATTTCATGTCAGCTTCGTTTTTGTTTTCTAAATATGTTGGCTTAATTTATTAGTAATTAGTGATGGTTTGTTCTCCAAGCACATCAAAGGTGATTTCCCCCTGATTTTTTTCCAATTAATACATTTGTCTGTTTTCAATACAACATGGTTTGGATGGCATTGCTAATGAGATACAAGGTACAAATCAGAGTGATGATGATCATAATCATTGTTTTTCTGAACTTTTATCTCCCCCTTCCTTTTTAATATCTTTTCGTTGGTCCTTCATCCTATCAACACGAATTGTGTCTTTGCTTCCCTTACTCAACTTTTACAGGCAAAACCCGCTATATGCTACTTCAATCAACGCGAAATTCAGATCCTGGGTGTTGGAATACTGCAACCATTTTCCATTTGATAAATCAGTTACCGCAGGATTTTTCTGGAAGTTTCTGGACAACTCGAGCCCACTTACAGCTGGGGAAATCTCTATAAGAGAGTTTGAACGATTCATAATTGTTGGCGCCATCAGGTATGTTTATCTTGGGGTTCACAGAAAAGTGGGGAAAGTGACCGTTAGCTATGGTGTGTATCATCATTTTCCGCTTATACCCTCATCGAGGACAATTGTTAGTAAGACACACTTCCGGCTTACCGGGCATGTCGAAGATTCCTTCATTTTACGGTACTTGATACTTTCAAGGTACTCATCTCTTCTAGGTACTGACACGGCTCGACGTTGCTTAATTTCTGTGATCCTACGAGAACTAGTGTATCCAACGTAATTTGGCCGTATCCACTTAGACTCGGGGAGCGGTTCCCCAATCATAGTCCGTGTGCTGAATATTTAGCATAGAGACATTGAGTACCATTTCAAAAGTATTTGGCTTGACCGTGGATTAAAACACGGCCTACCAAGGCGAGCACCCTACCACTGGGTAGCCGAGCTGTTTGGTATAGGGTAGGAAAGAGATAAAGCCTCTCTGAATGGTAGTACAAAATATGTGGATCAGATGATTTTGGCTGGAAAGAGGTCTCCCCGAAAAGGAGGTCACCATGGGATTGGCATAGCTTTGGGCAACGAGTGGATTTGCTGTGCGCGGATTGGCTGAGCGGAAGCAAAGGGGAACTTTTGAATTTTGGGGGGATGTCAGTAGAGAGTTGGACGGTCTTTTTGGCCACGAGGGTGGGCGGTCTTTCTGACCGTACGGCTGCTACTACAATGAGTGGCAGCAGTTGAAGACGGGGCGATGAAGAGAGGTGACAGGAGATAGGAGGAGGGCACGAGGGGTAGATGTAGAAAACAGTAATTCGCTTTGTGCCTTAGCATTTTATGGGGCAGTTTACACAAATAGCAAATAAATCGAATTCCTATATCAGCCATTTTTCGCATTGCCTTGCCTTTGGTTATGACCCACTTTCCCATTTTCAGCTGTGACCCAAATGTCTGGTGGACTCAAACAAGGACCAACGACTGCAGTCTCGTCGGGTACCGGAGTGTCCACAACTGTATTTTGACGGATGCATTGTTACAAATGGGCCACGGTGATCGGTAAGAAATTGAATTATGATAAAAAA
>VCCN01001294.1:7983580-7998710 GCA_006491835.1 Architeuthis dux
GTAAGGGTTCGGTTTAGCATTATAGTTACATTATAAATAGAAACCCACCCCTAAAGCTTTTAACAGTCTTTTGCCAGACAGCTTTACTTCAAAACATTCTCCTTGGTTTATTAAATATACATGCCAAATCTGCGCCAATCTTTAATGGGTGGCAGACACAGTGACAAACAGGGTCGGTTGTTTTATATAATAGATTTAATATAATACATATAATAAATAATATAATGTATATATGTATATTGAACGGAAATGTAGTGTTTAATTTAGCATTATAGTTAAATTGTAAATATAACCCCCATCTAAAACCCTAAAAAATACTTTAAAACATTCTCCTATGTCCATTAGTATGCATGCCAAATTCGTGTCAAATTTAGTTGAGCTACGCCAATGCTTAAGGTTGGGATACAGTGACGAACAGTGCAAGTTGTTTTATATAATGTATATTAAATTCATGATCACACTGATGCGTTGATGTAAATCGTATGATTCTATACCAGAAAACAAATCTGAAATTACACTGTTGGGGGAGAAAGAGGAATGCCAATTTCACATGGAAACTGGTACTTATCTATCACTGAATTTGTCTGCGTAATTACGAAGAGATTTCAAAATAGAAGTCTTGAAGTGTCTATATTAGCTTACCAACTGAAAATTGTTTTCTTTATTTTATTTTATTTTTTAAGTGGATATAATACAACAGCAATAAAACATTGATGGATCGAAAAAAGTGAAGGATATACTTTGTATTGATAGCAATCACAAGAGTATGGAATACCAGTTCAGGAAAAGACTAAATCATTATTTAAAAGAGCGAAAACAACAAGGAACACGTGTCAACGAACACAGGAACGACAGAAGGAACAACACGAAAACAAACAGACAGACAGTGAAAGTAGAAAGAAGAATGAAAATAAAGAAATATAGCGAGAAGAAAGAGATACATGGGGTAAATATCAGGGAAGGCAAAAGAGAGAGAAAAGAAGGAAAGAAGGCAACAGTTTTATGAAAAATAACCAAAGAGAAAATAGCAGAAACACTTCGCAAAAGTGATAACCGAAAGAATTAGAAAGAATACAGAATAACTCTGGATAAATGCATAGCCGATCAATACGGAAAGACGTTTAATAGAGAAAAGAAGGGACGAATTAAAAGAAAGAAAACATGTGTTCCTTTAAAAGATATGCAGTTATAATGTTGCAATGGCTTCTAGGTATATTATATATCAAATTGTATTAACGTCTTTGTTGACATCACATTAATCTTCGATCTTAAGTTCACATTTTGTACTTGTTACCCAACTAACACGCTTTTTGTACTGTTCATCCAACCAACACACATCTTGTACTGTTCATCCAACCAACACACATCTTGTACATATATGCAGAAAACATCCTCTAAGCAGCAAGAATAATTTAATTGCCTCTTCTGTTTTGGGAATCAATGATTTAGCTAACCTTTCAGCTTAGCTTTCACAACAGATAGTTTCTGGTGACTTTCTTATCTAAATCCTTCTTATTTACTTGCTTGCAATTGACAGGATTTATCACTACTTTCATAAAAGCATTTTGCAACGCCCTCAGACGTATAACCTAAAGAAAAATACGTTTGATCCATATCTAAGTTGAGACAAACCATATACGAGGTATCCATATCTCTATAACTAATTACGCGGCTTTGATGTGACGTTGCAATCAATCAAAGGGGCCTTACTGTACATGCATTAACACACACTCTCCCGTGGGGTCTCTCAGTCGGCAGCGAGTCACCATTGAGTGAGCTTGTGCATTATGTGACAATCGCATTCAGAATGACCGAGTCTGCCCATTACACCCGTCTCGTCGAGGTTTCTTTTGGTAAGACATCGCAATACCTAGGCCTGACAGCCCTTCTCCAGTCTAGATATGATTCCTTGAAACCTCTGTTTCTTTTTTGCTGCTGCTGAAAGGGAGGAGATTCCATACCGCGGAAGAGGTGAAGGAGAAGGAAACGAGGCAACTAATGGCGATCCCAAAACATGACTTGCATACTATTTTGAAAAGTAGAACAGATTATTGGATAAGTGTGTGAGGTCCCACTAAATTGGATAAGTGTGTGAGGTCCCACTAAATTTCCCAAGGTTTATATTTAGTAGCTGGATACTTTCCGAAAAGACCTCGTATTATTCGGATAGTTTACTTCATTTTTATTTTCATTAACAAAGGGTTTCTGCTGTTAAAGACCTTGGCATTTCTTAGGTCTATTCTATGGCCACTTTGTAAAATTGGCCTTGGTTAATAGCGATAATTGAAACAGCCGTTGGAAGAATATATGGAAAACGAAAAACGTTTCGACTAAGAAAACAACCGATCTATCAATATAATGACATCGTAAGTCGTTTTCTTGTGCTGTAATTTCTGGTAAATGTTGTTATTATTTGTCTTATTTTTGTGTCCATCAATGTTTTCAGGATTTCATTAGAGCTTTCTATCTTGTATTCATCTCATCGAATAGCGAACCCGGCCTGATTCGTAAACCGTTGATAATCACTTCAAACAGTTAAGCTCAAACAGCTTCACATTACACACTTAAAAATCAATGAATTGAGAGAAAAAGGGAAAGAGAAGAAGAAATAATCAACGTGAATTGCAGCAAATGCAAATCTCTACAAAAGGCAGGGTTCGTTCTGCTTTTCATCTACAGAGACAGAAAAAATAGGCTCACCAACAGAAGATATAGAATGAACGAATTCACAAAGTTGGGAGTGGTATATGTATTCACCCGTTTCCATCCGTCCGTCTGTTGCCTGCACATCTGTCCATACGATATCTCCAAAGGTTCTCAATGAATTTAAATGATACTTTCGTGAGCTGAGGAAAAGGGGGGGGGTCAAATTCTTGTAGTTATATGTCCATATCACTCGTTTTGTGACAGGGCTATGAAAGAATTAATTAAATCTTCTTCTTCTTCTTCTTCTTCTTCTTCTTCTTCTTCTTCTTCTTCTTCTTCTTCTTCTTCTTCTTCTATAATATAATACTACTACTAATAATAATAATTCAAATTCAAATTCAAATTCAAATTCAAAAAGCCTTATCCCCAAATGATCACAATAACCGACTTCCTCGATACTTAGAGTTTAGCTGGACTAATTTAAAATCATAAATTCAATCAATCCTGCAAAATGACTGGTATCAATGGAACGGATTTTAGCAGCCTGTTCCAGGTTAACACGCCAAGATTTAAATCAGAAAATCAATATTTGTTGTAATTTCTTTCATTTATTTTAAACATGTTTTTATTCCCTTTTATCGAAAAGAACTTTATCTTTGTTCCATTCAATAGTTATCTACGGCTTCACTTCGATTTGTTGAACAATTCAGCAAATAAATCAATCATCTATTAAAGCCATTGCTTCAAACATTATTAGTTGTATAATTGGATTTCCCAAGAAGGAATTAAACTCTAATGGGATCCGTTCTTTATCTTTCAAATCGTCTTTTGTCAAATCCAAATGTCATTTTGCCTAATGACGCACGGCTGAGAGCAGGAGGGGATTTTTAGGAGATTACCACCGCTTAATTGTTGCTTTCCTTAAGGAACATTGTCACATTAGTCGAACTTATTTTTTCTGCTACTACGGTTACGTGATCAGTAGGTATAATTACCTATAAAGTAATATATTTGGTTTTCTTCTCTAGTATTTGTCAAACGTTCTTGAATTGTTCTCAGTAATTAAACCACGTACTTTCCATTGATGAGAGGCCCTGGAATCGATTGAGAGGGAAGAGGAAGACTTGAATTACTTAGAAACAAAATGAGATTGAATTATTGATAGGATGTGAATTTAACAGGTCATCATGCACTTTCCCTTTGTTTAAATATATATGTCCTAAGTTCAAATCGGTCATGTTACAGGGCCAAAATAAGAGAAATGGGAATAGAAGGATTGTGCTGTGCCAATCTTAAAATCGTGGTAGGCTTTCTTGCCTTCAAATTCAAAATTCTGACTTTTACTTGGGCTTAAACGCTGACCACTTGTTTCGATGGGAAATATGCAATTAACTCAGCAACTAAACCCGGCATGTCTCAGTTTATATACGTCTCATAGTCTTAAGGCATCTTTTAAAAACTAATGATCTTACCTAGAGAAATGTTTTTACGTTCTGTTTATTCGTTTATTTCATTACTTGTTATGTAAGTCAATTATCCACTAATAACTGTTAATGAAAGATGATCAGAGGGATTTATGTTTTACACAGAATTATATCTTATACTACTATAAGTAACATTTTCTTGTAGGGATTATCAGTTTTGCCAAGGAACTGTTTCCCTGATTTAAAAACAAAAACGTCATTCTATCATGGTTCTTCAGCAGTGCTGGTCAAGTACTACCTCCCCCAAGATATCATTCTTATATTTAGTTTGTTCTTTTAGTTTAGTGCATTATCATAGTGCATCTTTTATGGATGCAACATGACATATCTAGTAAACGGTCGATGGGGGATTAGTTAGCCGTACAACGGATGGTACCCGTGCGGTCTTCTAACCCCCGTTGAGTGTTTACCAGTGCGACTAATAAAATTGTTTCGTCGTTTCTATCCTCCGATCGATGTAAACCTACGCTGACTTTATCGGTATGAATACCAGTAAACAAAATCGATGTTCTTCGAGTTAAAAGTCAAACGACATATTCAACCGAAGAATTTGATACAAAATCCGTTTAAAAAAAGATATCTTATTTATTTTGCCTCATCCAAAATCAGCTCTTAGACGAAACCAAATTGCATTCCTATATGGGACAATTAGCTCTTACTATTTAATGGACTCTACCATCAATAGTCTCCTAACATTTGTTACCTTAGCATTCGCTGTTCAATCTTCCATCACGCCAAACTAACAGTCAAACAAATGGAACAGAGCCATTCGTGTTCAGCCGTACCTGGTTTTATCCATGTTAGTGTTCTTTCACACTCCCAAAATACTAGTAGGTGACGTCTAGATTTAAATTATCACATATATGATTTGATATTTTAATGTAATAGTTCTATTTTACTACACTCTCACTAAGATAATCTATGTATTTTATCGGGTGGACCGGTACTGCGATGCAAAGTATGTGCTACTGGGCCGCGGGGAAACGATATGATTTATCGATATCAAACGATGTGAGTAAGCTTCCTTGGAACCTAATAATAAATTCGTTAGATAAACTCTTTTAGAAAGGAAATTGAGTATATTAGTCACTTATAAGTGACCCATAGTTGGCTTTGCACGTATATTTCGGTCGTGATTAACACCCCTTCCCCCGTCGACTGGTTAGCAATAATATGTACAATATTAAATCGGTCCACGATGCAAGAAAGTGTGGGAACCCCTGATTTGGAGTATTGAGCTTTACTTAAATTCATTCAAAAAGATTTCTTTTATTTATACTGTGACAGCTGTCATATCAGCACACATTTAAACAGCATGTGTGCAATTGATGGAGAGTTTACCTGCATAATCAAATCTGATTTGCTTTTTGCGACTGAATGATGCTTCACGGTCAGGTAGACCGGGCGAGGTTGATAGCGATGAGACCAATAATAAGCAACGGTATGCCGGAGCCAAAGTATTACAAATATCTAAAGCAAGTATGAAAATTATGTGCACCAAATTGGTTATGATGGTTGCTGTGGTGTGTGCATTCCATATAATGTAAACGTAAAACATACTGGACGCTATTTAAACGACCTCGGTTAGAAACAAACTGTGATTTGCAAGGGGAAGTCGATAATATACAACATTGTGGAACGCAAGTGATCGTTGGGCAAGCGAAATTAATCACCACTAACTGTACCAAAGGCCGGTCTTTTTCCAAATATCTCTGGTATATGATAGGATTCGAAAGGGTTATTCTACTATGAGTTCCTTCCAAAAAATTGAAGGATTAAACTAATTGAAGAAGCAATTGACAAAAAGCGTACGGAATTATTCCGCACAGAAGGTGTTATATTCCATCAAATAATCAATGTTGGATGGCATGTTCCTTTAGCGACCAGGCAAAGATTGATACAGCGTAGCTGGGAAGTTTTCTGCTCATCCACTGTATTCACTAGATAATTACCATTTATGTTGGTCTTTCCAGAACTGTTTTAAAGAAACACATTTCAGTTCCCCGGGAGAGTGCAAAAGAAACATACAGCAGTTCTTTGTTGAGAAAGATAACATTCTTTGGGAAGATGGAATTATAAAGTGCCTGAAAAATGGTAGAAGATAGTGAAGATAAACGGTAAATATGTTGTTCCCTAACCCTTCCACCGGCCAAACGATAGGTCACTATTGGCTTACCGGTAGAGCGACATTATTATCGTTTCTGATATTAGACGGGTATTCCCGAATTTGCTGATCGATCTTTCAAAACAGCAGCGCCCAGTCAAACACCAAGACGGTCTGCTCGAAAACCAGTACGTATATACGATGTACGGCAGGTTTGTAGCTTCTTAAATGAATCAAGTGATTCTCCCGATAGAGAATGCCATAGCAGTGATCTAGACGTGAATGACTTTCACTATGATTACGAAGAATCAGCATCTGAAGCAGACGATAATGAACACGGAAGTAGGCCTACTACTGGTAAAGCTGATGTTGAGATGTTTTTGACAGTACTGATCACGGACACGGCGATGCAGGGTTTGGTATTTCTGAGAATGGTGATCAGTCAAGTGATTATGAGCTAAAGCTTCATGGTGGCAAACATCACCATCTTGCAGTAGATAATTACTACACACGCATTCCACTGAGTAAATGCATGCTCAGTAAGCACATATATGTCACTGGTATATTCAGGCCAAACTGTGGGGCTACCCGATGCTATCAAGAAAACACTAAAACAGAAGTGTTATATGGTTTGCCAGCGCAAAGGACAGTTCTTAGCAGTAAACTGGTTTGACAGAAAACAGGTGAGACTTGTCCACTGTTGCTAATGCTGGTTCATGCCGAGAAAGAAAATTACAAGAAAGTAAAACATAATGTCCCCAATGTTGTTATTGCTTACAATGCTGGTATGGGTGGTGTAGATAACTCAGATCAAATGGGTGATCAGTATGCTTGTGAGCTTAGCAATACAATATATTGAAAATAGGTTAAGTGTCACTTGTTTGATGGAGCTGTAACAAATGCCTATATCCTATACAAGAGGAGTCCACACTTGCAGGGAACTCCTTCGACTCATTTGAAATGCATCATATCAGTTATAGAAGGACGTATTGGCGGGTATGAGGAACCGTGCAAAAGGGTGGACAGGCCCAGTATTGGTGGTCTATTAGTAAACAATCTGCTAGGCATCTCATCAGTAGGATCTCAGAGTGTATGAGGATGAAATGTGCATATTGTGCCAATACATAATAAGCTGGTTACACAGGCACCAGAATTGGTACACTGTGTACGGAATGCGGAGTTGGGCTGTGTCGCAATGAGCGCTTTGAAAAGTATCACAAATGAAACAAATTTGCAGAAGTGATGTATGGGAAATATGACAAAATGTATTTAAAATCTGAAGTCTTTATTGTAACCAGAGATGAGGTTAATAAACAGTTAATACAAACGATATGTTATATGATTGTAAGAGGGATTGTTGCTACGTTATTGTAATTTCTAAGTTTATTCATGAAAAATATTCACCGAGTGGTACTGTATGGCTGGAAGAAATCGATCGGTAAAAGGGCTACTGTTAATGTCGTAACATTCTTTTTTTAAAATAGTCTTTTTACCTAATAAACCGAACGACTTTTACATACCACTATTTAATCAATGCCCCTTAGTGGATTACTTTTCTGGGAAAAGCATTCATATTGCAGTACATTATACACTTCTCGTTTTCAGGTAAACTTGATCCTTTCATTTGATCTTGTTATAGTAATCTCACATTATGAAAGGTCTAACAATCTATAACTCTTTAAAATGTTAAGACAGACACATTACATGGAAATATCTCTTAAATGCCTCTGCGTTCGCTACGATAACTAACAAAGTGTCATACCTACTGTTTATTCATTAAGGGAAACGCCAATTCTGTTGTAAAATTGCTGCATATACAATGCAATCTTACAAAATAAAAAATATCTTATTTGATATGGAGCATAAGGTCACCTTGATAGAGGATCACCTTTAATATCAATGATTTGCATGTTTCTTTTTAGCTAAGCTTAATGAGTCCGGGTTAATTGCTTTTGAACCATGATTTCTCTTCGGGTTATCACACTGTAAATAGTCCTCTCATTTTGTTTGTATAATTCATCCACTTTAGTTTTTAAAAGATGAGGCGAGAGAGTCAATTATCATGATTAAAACATGTAAATCCTGTGTCCTGCATATCTTCGAAATCTGTTATCTTTTTCAATTCTCATGCCAATCCTGTATTTAATTATAATTTCTGACATGTTATTAACAAGTCAAACATTATAATTAAATACGGGATCGGCCTGAGACTAGAACATATGACATATTCCATGAATATGTATGAAGATAATCAGAACAAAAGTAGCAACTCTGTAGAAATATTAAGAAGTTTTAATTTTATCAGACACGCCAAAAAGATTGTCCTCCTTCATATTTCAGGAATTAATAAAGGTTGTCTGCTGGTGTCAAAATATCAAACTTGGAATTTGGCTCACATAATTTAACACTGACTAATAAAAGGTACACCACATTCTTCAATCAAATCACAGACAAAATAGCATCATTTTGATCGTCCAGGGTATAACTTTATGCCCTTCTCAATATTTATTCGATACAATATTTCAGGCCTCATCAATGTATTATTTAGAAGTGACATTTTATTTTCCCTAGTTATACTCTATACTGGATAATATATACAACTGATGAGCCTGCTTGACTGACGAATAGGTGTGTATTTCCCAACGGCGACAGTGGTCAATATTCAAACCCAATTAAAAGTTAGGATTACGAATTATGATTTACAAGTCAAGCAGGCTGTCCGACACACCCCACTTGAAAGTGTGACGTAATATAATCTTCTTAAACACTCACTTCCCTCCATTTGATTCCGTGCCAACCTAAGCTAATCCTGAGGAGTAACTACAGGCAAGCATATTGTTTCTTTCCAGAAAAGAAAAATGGAAATGTCTGATGAGAACATAACTTTGGGCTTTTGAGTAAGCTTAATTTGACAAATGGCCAAGATTAGGGAGGACAGAATGAAGCTGAATTCGCTAACAATAGCTTGTGAAATCAGGTCAGGTAGCATCGTAGTATTATTGCCAGTACTGAATGAATTGTTATATTGCTGATCGAATTAACGGATCTGCCAGACTTCAGGACACATGCCCCACACACTCTACTCTAGTTACATCACGGTTTTATCCATAGGAAATATAATTCACAGTAAATTTGATAAACTGAGAAAGCTTAGGAACAATATAGATCTACGTTCATATCTTTCGAAGATATTGTCTTCTAGAACAGCTGTACAAATTCATTGTCACAAAAAGAAAGTAATGAAAGAAAAAGCTATGAAACTAATTGTTTTATTCCTTGTTGGGTCTGGGATTCTTGACGAAAATATGTGCTGAAGTGTTTTAACAGTTTTGTCATTAAGAAAGTGTTCGATCGTTCTAATTAAGTGGACATTTTCCTGTTGAAATAGTGGTAAGTAAGTAAGTAGTCAGTAAGTGCCAACCCGCACCCCCTTGGAATAGGTGGATTTGGTAAATATCCCAAACTAAAAATTCGTCATTTCTTTGTCATTGTTAAGAACTAGGCCATTGCCCGTTCCAAAGGTGCACGGTACGGCTTCAGACGTCCCTGCTTCAGTTCCACATATCCCATTATTAGTACTTAATTGGACCGTTGGCGATATGTGAAATAGACTTGGAGGAGACAAGAACCCGAACTGTTCTTTACCATCAGTCAACTTTCAATCAATACATCTTCTTAGTAGTTTAGGACAGTGATCTGTAACTATCGAGCCGCAGACAGATATGGAGCCGGAAAGCATGTGCTATCGGGCCGCTAGGAAACGATATGATTTGCCGATATTTCTTTGTGAAATAAAAACACCTTCATTTCTTTGGATCTATTAAATTCGTTGGATAAACATTTTTGGAGACGGGATTTAGTGTATTAGCCACTTATAAGTAACTTGGAATAACCTATATTACGGTCATGATTAATTCCATCCCCTATGTCGACCGGTCTGCTGCAAGAATAGTGTATGTATTAAACTGGTCTATATGTGCAAAATGGTTGAGGACCCCTGGCTTAGGAGATTCACCATTGTAATTCTATTAAATCGACCGCTTGAGGGTCTTCGGATTCATGTTTAGCTTGGTTGATATTATCACTTTTAATTGTAAGTTAACCACCAATGCAACTGGAATGGATTTTAATCGAAATACTGGCGTATAACTACACACAAATGTTATTTAAATCCTAATAATCAAAAAGAGTTTAACTATTCTATGCAAAGATTCCAAATATCTTTGGTAAACGAGAGTATTATTTGCATCTTAATCATATGGTTTTGTTAACATTTCTTTGCGAAATAATTATATGGTATTATATTTCTCTTTGCTAAATAATGATATAGTTTTATAATTTTATTTGCAAAATAATTATATGGTTTTAGAATTTATTAAATAAAAAGAAATAATCACACAAATATAATATAGTCAGAGCGATTACTTCTCAATTGCAACAATTCTATTCAATCATTTTCTACCGCTCGATAACTTCATAATTTGTAATTGTCCTCTGCGTCCTTATATTTTTTTCCATTTAATATCTCCTTCGTCTTTTTCTTCAGCAGGTGTTAATTTCACGTAAGGCCATTCAATCATGCAAAAGCAGCGATATTCGCTGATTGATTATTAACACACTAACAACAAGGATAATGTCCTTATGCAATTTATTGCTGTTTTCTCGAATGTTCAGTTGTGATATAAACAACTACAACAATCTATTTGGAATCGTCTCTATTTTTGTGTGCATTTCTGAATCGGGTTTAGTTCTACTGAACAGTTATTCACATGGAAAGGTTTTCTGGTCCTTGTTTTCTGCCTCTGTACACTCCAATATTTGTCGGGCGTCCGTCATATCCGGCAATCTCTTGAGTATATGGAACGATACTCCTTATTTAATCCACGGAGGAAATGAGACAGACACCAGTGTAAGAACCGAAGGTACAATAGTCAAAACCTTGTAAAAAGAAAGGAAGGTAATAAAAGAAGAACAATCTGGTCCGAAAGAATACTTCTATAATAATATCATTTTTGTTCGAATTTCTTAGATGAAACATGCCATTATTTTTTGACTTCATTTTCTTTCATTTAGGTGTTGTTGCTTTCCATCGTATTGTGACATAAAGCAACACACATTAGATGAAAGAAAGAACTAGGCACAATATTAAAAACGTTTTGTTTCGAAATGATTCAGCCATTTCATTGACCCTCTTCTAAATATCTCTCCAGCAATATACTTTCCAAAAAGGTAAGACATGTTAACACAGTCAATATTAATCGTGTATGTTTCCACATATTTAACTATCATCTACCTATGTAATACGTCATGTGACTGTCTATAATTTCGTATGTAACATTTGTCCAGGGAGATAACAATTACATTCTAATTATAGAGTAGTACCCATTATTCATATATTTGTTTTCGCAAATGCGTAAAAACATTTTTTTGAACAGAAACAAGAAAGTGCAGAGCCACATAATGTTTTTGATATTCTTTAAGTACAGGGCAATTGTACAATTATTTAAATACTGTAGTCATTTTTTGGCGTCATCGGTAAGTTAGTTCTACACAGTGAAACGTTTTTTCCTTACAAATGGATATGATTATGTATAGACTGTTTTATGCAAAGGTTTTCAGCAATGTTTGACAGAATCACTTATTCATAAGATGCATAGCATCATTATTCAGTTATCAAAGTATTTCCATGGATTTCTTTTAGGTAAATTATGTATTCTATCAATGAATAACGACTCCGCTTTTGATTAGATGAATTCTTCGAAGTAATCTTTCGACATCTTCAAATTGTTGGAATCGCTGACAAAATGTCAAATGTAAGAGGTCTGGAGAATAAACCGCATATGGGAGACATTCGCACCCCAGCTATATAATCGTTTGCTGCATTGCATTTGTAACATAAGGAAATTAAAGGTTGTGGTATGAGTATCAGGAGGTGGAGGAAGAGGAAGGGGATATTTCACCCGAAGGTCTGGACTAAGTTTCCTATCACTCCAAAATGATAAGGCTAAGACAATTGATATTTAAAATAATCGGGACCGATCAACAGAAATGTGTCTTATAGAGATCTGCGGACGTATCTAAAAAGCCTCTTAAAAAAACAGGGTTGCCAAACTAGCCATTCTTCGGCTAGATCTGGCTGGGCTATTCCCAATTTAACCAATGAAAATCTACAATAGCCGAAAATCTGTCTATTTAAAAAAAACAATTCATGAGTTTAAATAAAACTAAGTGTACGCTTTTTTATCAATAATTTGTTCTGGAATCTAGTGTACGTTTTTTTTTTCATTTAAAAAAAAGATAAATGGGCTTTACATGGGCTTTACATGAGTATATATAACATTTTGAAGCTATTAAATATTAATAGCAAACGATACTTGGCAACACTGTAAAAAAGAAATGCTTGATACATCATCTATTGATCAGAATATATGTTCTTTTAGTGGCATCATACATACCGTAGGATGTCATTAAAAGAACATCTATTCTGATGACGTATCAAGCGTTTCTTGGTTTACAACCCCCCTCTTTCTGTTGTTTAACATAAGCGTTAACGACCGACCGACCGACCGAAAAGTCTCTTATAGAGATGTGTTGGACACATCTAAAAATGACTTTATTTGACTGCATAACTCCCCACCCCGTATTTCCTAAATGTAATGACTCATATGGTAAACGTAACCTTTCTTGTCCAGCCTCCCATTGGCGATAAATGGAAAGAATTAACGGAAATGCATTTTTCTTAATATTCCCTGGGGGAATCTTCTTTGCCATCAAATACAGTAATTTCTATTTCTATGTAATTTATAAATGGATATGTAAATTTAGTATATTTATTTTTAGTATTTTTAGGTTAGTATGTTTATAAAGAGTCAACAGTATGTTTGAGTCTTTGTATTTCCTCTGATATTCGACCCTACCGTATTTTATAATTGAATGTCAAACAGTCGTATTGACTTTTGTTTAGAAACAAAGGCATTGTTTCCAAAGTTAATCTTTTATTCTAAGATTTTCTGATAATCATACAATGTTTTTTCGTGTTCTATTTGAAAATATAGTTAAACAAAATCCCCATTCTTTATTTATTATACCAAATATAGTCTTTTTTTCTCTTTGCCTCTTCTGGGTATTGTTTCTCTTATCCTTACAAAACCAGACACGGAATACCTCACGCCATTTCGGTATGTATTAGCGACAAATCGGTGTTTTATGGCAGGCATAAATTGTTTGGGGATTTGTGATGAATTTTGAGCCCGGGAGAATAGAGATAATACTCCATCTTGTTGAAGTATTTCGTTTTCTGCCGACATTCCATTTGATTCTCTTTTCTTTTTAATGAGATTTTGGTTTCTATTTCCACATGTCTGGATAAATGTTTGTTTACTTAAATGCATATATTTGCTCAAAACGATTAACGTCATGATATGTTTGAATATATTTAAATGCTTTCCTGTTGCAAGTATATGCAATAGAAACGTTGGAGAGAGCGAGACGGGGCTGAAGATATAGAAAACAGGAAAATAAAATATGTACATAAATTTCACTGGAATCAGAATATGAATAACTTGAATAAATCAGGTATGTTGTATTGCATGAAACACAAGTAGGAATACAAGAACACCCAAGAACAATAGACAATAGAAATGAAAGCATTAGAAATACAGAAGAAATCTGTAAAGCAGCCATTCTAAACAGGTGTCATATGACCCTTTGGGTGGCCTTGCTCATATGGAGTGGCCATAGACAGAGATAATAATGAATGCATTGCTGTACATCTGCTCATGTTATATCCTTGTTTGAAAGGGCGCCCTGGAATCTGAGTAGAACACTTGAAGAGGCTGTGGCCAAAATATGGCTGGGAATAGCTGCTGTAAAGCATTTTAACAAATAAGGAAGGCCGCAAAAGAAAAAATTGTTGATGACTGTCGTAGTGTGGGCACCATCTATCTTTATATATTGCGGAATACATAGAAACCGACGTGGCCAACAACTAGGAATCCTCAGGTCAAAGGACAAATACCGACAAATGATTCGGTGTGTGTTTGCGGATGTGTATGTGTGTGAGTATGTGTGTGTGTGTGTGTGTGCGTGTGTGTGTGTGTGGATCAAAATGGAAGACAAAACAGCACGTTTAAATGACAAAAAGGCAGCCTAGATCTATGGGTAACTGTATAAACATGTATAAACATTGTATGCACATTCAGATACAAGAGAAATATAGCACTGCTCAAGACAAGAGCGTTATGGGACAAGGATCTGCTTTTGTGAATAGGAAAGAAGAAGCACCTACTTTCGTTTCTCTGCCCCCACTATCAATAACTTAACTGTGTGTGGATGTAAGCAACTCACACTTTTTCGTTTTCTCCAAACCTCCCTGTTCATACCCATTTCTACTGGCCAGCACAGCTGCGGCCATTCGTGTGTTTCCGTCCACGACTGAATTATGTCAGATTAATACCCTGCTTAGTGGAAATAGAAAAACATCCTCTCGTTTACATATTCCGACAATTGATCCTCTTCCCTGCTTGTGGCAAGTAGGATACTGGCAGTATCCTATATGCCAGAGAGGAAACACAAAATACGTTTAAAGACTGGGACTGATGTATATCCACCGATGTCAAAAAGCCCCAGACAGCTTGTTGCCAATCACTTGGGCTTCTTCTAGTGATTGGTTCTTCTTTCGGTGACTCAGCAAGCAAGTGTCCAATCAACGCACGCCATGGGTTTCGCTCCTAAGTGCTACTTTTTCTTTAATCCAGAAGGAATGGTGAACTATGACAGAATCAGGAAATAATAAAAACAGTTTACTCATGCGGCTGATATAAACTAATTTAAGCTATACTCATTGAATTATACTGAGGTTATAATGTTATAGACGATGTATACAACTGTATAATAT
>VCCN01001294.1:8076893-8091729 GCA_006491835.1 Architeuthis dux
TATACGCCCAAGAACAGGACTCAGCGTGGTTGTAACTTAGCTTCACCATTTACTGACATGAGACATGCTAACACGACGCGTAGGAATATATAGCTCTCATCTCATTATTCATATGTGCCAACCGGTGAACCCTTATTTCAAAACACAAACAAGTCCTGGGGATGAGAAAGCGAAATTGTCGCTACGTTATCACTTTCTGGATGTGCGGATTCCAGCTTATCCCGGGAATCTGTCTCTTATTTGAACATCTGGTCAAATATATATGGTCTGTTTATCTGTTTTCTGTTAATGTTAATTAGCATTACGCTAATGTTTGGAACATTCCAGACGCACGTAGCAGAAAAAAACCCATGTCCAATGCTTTATTCTGCAACAGTTATATTAAAGTTAAAAATGAATGAATTGAGTAAGGCGCTGGGGCCAGAGAGTGCAATTAAGGAAAATAACACGATGACGTAAATTGCCATGTTAAAATGCCAAGCTTGAAAGAACACTCCCAAAATAGACAGCTACGAATAGCGAAGGAGCCCAATGTAGAAGGGGACGCCTCAAGTTTAGTCTGTGAAGAGAAAGATAAAACAAACCATTTCTTAACTGGCACATGGAAGTCTTTCGTCATGGTTTTACTGGTTGATGTAATATATTCAGTAACGTTGTTTGACCAAAGAGGGTCACGGATAGCGTGATATAAGTACCCACCTCTCGTATCCGGTGATATGATGTAACCAAAAACAGATCTGTGACTGCTAACACGTTGCGAATGACATGACAAATTAAATAAATGTGCGAATTATGTGGCCGAGTAAGTATATGGATTTGGCCACATATATAAAGTGAACAGAGAGTATTCACACTGAAGTTAGCATTAACGGTCAGACCATTCTTCCGTGTATTTTGGTGCAATCGGAGTTGGTCGAATGACTTGGAATATTAAAGCGTGTCCATCACTCGACCCGGACGATTTGAAAGAAGATATTTGTTCCTTGTTCAAACTCCGTTTTCTATTCATTTTACGTTTGAATGAAACGAATGTTTTCAACTACCGAACGGCCAACTGGATTGTATTTTCTACTACTACCACTAGACTGAAAATCACTTGCGTTATAACTTGGTTACAGACAACCTGCGTACATTACGTTGGTGCGTGACCATCAACATGTATTTTTATTACAATCATGAAAATCACTGAGTTAGCGTCTCTTAATCCAAGCGGGTCCATTGTTTTCAATGTTTATATGTTTTGCAGGCGTACGTGCTGTTTATTAACAATCCCCTTTAGGGCGCATCTTATAGTCACGCACCTACGACATGATTCTCCTCAAAGAATGCTCCGAATATTTCCAGTGACGAGAACCAGATGTAGCTGTCGTCAGTCATGCTGGCACCAACACTATGGATGTTGACCTTTCTCTCGTTATTATAATGTTCCTTAAGCATTCACTGACCCACCTGTTCCCCCATTTGTCGAATGGAAGGTGGAAGCGATAATGTATGGGGCAGCCATAACTGTTATAGACGAAATATTCATGCTCTTTACATATATCAGAAACATAGGGTTTAGAAAACAGTATTCGTTATGTGTGAATAAACCGAGTTTATTTCGGAGAGTGATTACTCAGATGGGGAATATATATGACGGTTTTAAAAACACTTTATTGATCTTCTACTTCAGAGAGAAAACATAAGTCTATTAACTCCGCATGCCTTCTCAAGACAGAGGCCAAAGAAGCTTATCGGCTGCCCGACACCAGCGCGAGCGCTAACTCTCTGTTCGCTAATTCTCTGTCGCTCCAAACCCCCACATCTTTCCATTCTTTCTTTCTTTCTTTCTTTCTTTCTTTCTTTATTTATTGATTCATCACATTGCTTCCGTTAATTGTCACTTATCTGATTAATACCATCTGGCTTTGATCAGTCATATACATCAAAATCCTAATATGTTTTCAAATTGTCGCTCACAAGCTTATAATCTAGCCCCGAATCGCTTACTCTCTTCGCGAAATCCTTTGGACGAAAGTTTTAATGAGATTTTGTGCGAGGACACACATTCCAAGAAAGACAGCGAACTACTTAATCACTAATATATATATATATATCATCATCATCGTCATCATCATCAGCCAGTATAAGTCCACTGCTGGACAAAGGCCTTTCCCATCTCCTTCCATGACGACCTATCTTGTGCTAAGCTCTGCCAAGTCGTACCGGTAAACTTTTCTATCTCGTCCCACCATCTTGTATATGTTGTTTTTCTACTTTGTTTACTGTCCCATGGGCATCAATCGGTTAGTCTTTTCCCCCATCTATTGTCATGTCTTCTTGCTAGGTGGCCAGCCCATGTCCAATTTTGCTACTTAATTAGTTGTATAATATCTTTCACTCTAGTCCTCTCTCTGATCCATGTTGATCTTTTTCTATCTCTTAGAGTTATCCCTAGCATTGCTCTTTCCATGGCTCTCTGTGCTATTCTGAGCTGGTTTTCAGCTCATTTGGTTAGTTTCCATGTTTCGCATCCATAAATCATGGCTGTTATTATGCAGCCGTCGTATACTTTACGCTTTAGGCACATTGGTAAGGTGCTCTTCAGAATGTCTATATTCATACAAAATGCTTTCCAACCTTTCGTTAAGCGTCGTTTTATTTCACAGTCATGGTCTTTCTCTAGCTAGGTAGATGTATTCATCGACCTCTTCTAGAATCTCACCTATCTTTATGACCTTTTGGGGAACTTTATCGTTGAACATTACTTTTGTCTTTGTTCTGTTCATCTTTAAGCTTACTTTTTACTTTCCCTATTTAGGTCGGTTAGCATGTTTTGTAGTTCTTCGGATGCTTCCGACGTCATAGATATGTCATCCGCAAATCTTAAGTTGCTTAAGTATTCTCCATCTATGTTTATGCACAATTTGCAGTAAAGAATATATGATGAATGATGCAGCATGTGTATTGTAAAAATATTCACGTGTGATTTTCCCAGGGAAGAAAAACAGCTGTCGACGCTTTTCACGATATCTTCATCTTTCTTGAATTATTTGACACTTTCTAAGAATACAATGGTTGCATACACAAAACCTCTTAAGGTGGGACTAAAATCTTTCACTGACCAGAAAAGCAAGCATAAGAAAGCAATAACAAATACGGCAGCCCATATATTCGTATAAATTGAAGGTCGATATTTGGGAACAATTCCATTTCAAAGTTCCGAAACGGCGCATGGCCTCCTTTCCAATTGGTGCACACTAACCGAGTTTAATGCCACGGTAGACACCTCGTTCTGACAAATACAACATCGCAAATGAAGGTGCCACGAAAAACACCCAAGGCATGGCTCTGTAAGATGCAAATCTGTCGTTGCAGTTCATAAGTAAGATAAATTATTCTTTCTGAAAGGATGTGCGTATTGATTTGCTCATTTATTGAATACAAAAATCAACCTAAAAAAATAAGCCTAAGTAATGGAATAGGGGTGGCGTGATGAATCGACTATATGCCATTGTAAACTGCGGATATAACTTGTGATAAATGGTTGATAAGGCAAGAGACTTCCTTTTAGAGTGAAAGCCTGTAAAGCTGGGCTGGTTAAGGCTTTGAAGAATTCATCCGTTATAGGACAACACGATGCTATGCTTCCGAAATGAATGGATTGTGTCTATTTGGCAAAACTGTGTAGATTGTGAAGGCTCTTATACCAATCAATAACTTTTATTCTAAACTGAAATATACTGCTTTAAAGTTGTTGGTGAAAAAACACAATTGTGTTTGCACCAACCTAACATTGCGTTTTGCAAATACAACTTTCTGTTTCAGTTTGTACATCACGGCTGCAGCCATGTTGGGCGGACAAATGTTCATATCGTGATGTTTATGAAGATCAGTTTTAAGTTTTATTGAAAAACATTCATTTACAGTGTCAATTTAAAAAGTGCGCAAATACTTTACTCGCATACGGTGTTTGTGTTGGATAATGCCGATTTGTGTTTCTTCCTGCCGATGTGTGGGAGAGATGAGAGAGAGAGAGAGAGAGAATATGATGATTTGTTCCGGGTCTGCGGGTTGACGGCAGATGCAATTTCTGTGGAGGGAAATTAATTTCGGAGAAAAGGCTCTCCCTTGTGGGTGGAGAGAAAGACGACACAATTCCGTATTTACAATTGGAAATATGTGGTTTTATTTCCGTCGATATCAGTTTTTTTTTCGGCTCATTCGCGGTTTACTTTTGAGGCATCGAATTCTGTTTCAGTTACCTTTCTACACGAGGGGTCACTTTCCTGTATTACTACTAGTCATGGTAGTAAGTAACAAAAAATCAACGGTGATTCTTCCTCTTACCCCCCTCCTTCATCCATCCGTGTGAAGAGAGAGAACCACTTCGTCCGCCGACCTGTCTGTCCGATTCCCAACTGACCCCTATTTGAAAATCAGGACCCATTTTTAACCACCCTGGTAATCTGATATGGCCCGAGTCTGCGGGTTGACGGGTGCTGAGCCTTCTGTGGAGGGGAATCAATTTCGGAGAAAAGGCTCTCCCACATGGCGGAGAGAAAAACGACACAATTCAGCTTTTTAAAATAAAATATGTGTTCTCTTTATTCCGTCGTTATAGTTTCGGTTCGCGGATCACTTTGAGGCATCGACTTCCGTTTCATTTATTTTTCTACACGAGTGGTCATTTTCCTGAATTACTACTAGCCATGGTAGTAATCCAAAAATAAAGGCTTCTTCCTCCTTTTTCCTCCTTCCTTCACCCGTCGGGGTGAAAGAGAGAACTACTTCGCCCGCCGACCTGTCTGTCCGATTCTCAACTGCTAACTACTTCTGACCTGCTCTCTCCTCCCTCACCCCTAACTGGCAGGGGCGCCAAGCCCTCTTTGTCCGACCCGTCGCTACCGGGATTCAGATCTAAACTCCCCCTGATTTGAAGATCAGGGCCCCTTAAAAGGCCTCCGGTAATACAATATGGCATGGTCATGTAGGCCACCCAACGCGCGAACACACGAACACAGAGTGCATTTCTTTACATTTGCACACACTGAGAGAGCATTGTTGCCATGTTTAGTACTTACGTCCTCATACGAATATTTCCTCTGATTCTCAAAATTGTTCTCGACATTTTCTTAGTTTTTCCCAAATGTTTCCATCTATGTGATCACCTCTATAGATCGCTCCCAGGTGAACTTACCTAACGATGTATTTCTCTTTTCTTTCGATTTCCAGAAGCAAGAGAGACGTTCAAATAAGCGTATTCCATTTAACAGGATACAAGTAAATAGAATAGTTCTGTATCGGAAGACATCGGGGTTATAGAATATAATGGGCTCGGTTTATATAGTCTCTTTATTGAAAGTGGGTTTAAATAAGATGCCGAATACGACTATTCAGTTGTGAAACATCTCATGGACGTCTATTGTCTACTATTTGTATTTCTTCACGATGCACTAACATCTCTCCAGCGGCGGCTGTCATACGTGGACGAAAATGCGTCTTGTTTAAGACAGTCTGCATGATTCAAAACTCTTCAATCTCTTGGTCGGAATGGACAGAGAGAAGACTAACTCCACAATATTCAAGGGGAGTTTAATGCTAAGATAGGTCAAGGAAAGGTTTGGGAATCTAGTGGAGGAAGATATGGAATAGGTCAGAGATATGGGAGAGATGACATGCTAGTAAATTTCTCAAAGAGATACGGTTTAAAGATAACTAATACATTCTTTCAAAAACGGGTAGGTCGAAAATGGACTTGGAAAATCCCAAATGGCACAACAAAAAACGAAATCGACTTCATAATAACCGACACGATACATAACATTAGAGATGTCACCGTTATAAACAAAGTAGACATATGAGTCAATCATAGAATTGTAACGTGCAGGACTAAATGTAACTTTAAAACTGAAAGGAATTAAAGTATTATTAAGACGAGATGCCCCAATACGATAGAGATAGAGACCATTAGCAACTGCAGAGTACCGATAGAGAATAGATGTCAGGCACGGTGGAATACCGATAGTGACATAGAGGAAAAGAGTAATAGCCTGACAAATATAATTAAGGAAGCAGCAGAGATGGAGGTGATACAAATGCAAACAATAATCCAGGGAAATAAAGCAACATTAAAGTATATAAATAAGAGATACAAACTAAAGAGGACGAAAACAAACAAACAAACAAACAGAATAGAAAAAAGAAAGAAAAACAGGAAAGGGATAGTAGAGGCTATCAAAAAGGCGAATGGTTTAAAACACGTCCGATCAGCAGACCATACCGGCAAGCAACAGATGCTTGCACTAAAGTATAGAAACGGCAACATTATCAGAAATAGGGACAAACTGACAAAAGTAACGGAAGAATATTATGGAAATGTGTACACCTCCAAAATAGAAATACCGCAAACTAATAATCCTATAGATACTAGTGATATCCAAGACCTAGAAGTAGTGTTTACATTACGAAATATGAAACTCGGGAACGCCCAAGTCGAGGATGGCAACACGGCAGACCTTCTAGAAGATGCAGGAGATACACTGCACAGAGGACAAGCAAAGCTATTAACACAATGCATAAGAGAGAAGAAAGTTCCCAAAAACGCATGTCTGGAATAGTAATCCTACTCCACAAGAAAGGAGATACGCACGACCTTGGTAACTACCGGCCTATTACACTATTACATAACATATATAAATTACTCGCATAAATAATCCCAAACAGATTAACAGACACTCTAGACGAAAATCAAGCGAGCTTCAGAAGCGGCTACTCAACAATAGATCACCTACATGCAATAAACCAACCAATCGAAAAGTTCTTAGAATACAGCACACCACTCTGTTTGGCCTTTGTGGATTATCAAAAAGTATTTGACTCGGTGGAAAACACGGCAGTCTTCAACGCAATGCGTGAACACGGCGTTAACAAGAATTACATACAAATTATCCAAAACACATACGAAAATAGCACTGCAATAATTAGACTACGCAAAGATACAAACAAGATAAAGATAACAAAGGGAGTAAGACAGGTAGATACAATATCACCTAAACTATTTACAGCGAGCCTTGAAAGCATCTTTCGGAAGACTGACTGGGAGGGAATGGGAATAGACTTAGATGGAGAATACTTAAGCAACTTAAGATTCGCCAATGACATTTCCATGACGTCGAAAGCCTCCTAAGAATTACAAAACATGTTAACTGATCTAAATAGGGAAAGTAAAAAAGTAAGCTTAAAGATGGACAGGACAAAGACGAAAGTAATGTTCAACGATAAATTCCCCAAACAGACCATACAGATAACAGGAGAGGCTTTAGAAGCGGTTGATGAATACATCTACCTAGGACAGGTTATACAGTTAGAGAAAGACCATGACTGCGAAATAGAACGACGCATAACGATAGGTTGGAAAGCATTTGGTATGAGACATTTTGAAGAGCACCTTACCAATGTGCTTAAATCGTAAAGTGTACAACGGTTGCACAATACCAACCTTGAATTACGGATGCGAAACATGGGAATTAACAAAACGAGCTGGAAACCAACTTAGAATAGCACCGAGAACCATGGAAAGAGAAATGCTAGGGATAACTCTAAGAGATAGAAAAAGATCAACATGGATAAGAGGGCAGGACTAGAGAGGATATTATACAAATAATTAAGCAACAAAGGTGGAGATGGGCTGGTCACTTAACAAGAAGAGATGACAATAGATGGGGAAAAACTAACCGATCGGTGCTCATGGGACAGTACACGCAGTAGAAAAAGACCAGACACAAGATGGCGGGACGGTAAGACGTGGTAAATGTTAGCACAATCGTCATGGAAGGAGATGGGAAAAGCCTTTGTCCAGCAGTGGACTTATAACGGCTGCTGCTGATGATGATGCTGATGATGATGACATAATGCACAGACAGACCAATAGAAACACAAAAACAAAAAACACATAGATAGATAGAAGCTGATGAGTTGGTCCCTAACTGCTAACAGCATTGGAAATGAAATTAGGAAACCAAGTCTAAATTCCGAATGAGGGAGTTTATGTTCACACTGTGCCAACCATAACTCTAACTACCCCAATAAGTCATGTCAGAGGTTATTGTTTTCAACTGCTATCATGTAAGCCAATGCAGTTGTTGCAAGTTACTCTGAGAAGAGATAGGCACCGCCAAGTAACGCCCATTACCCGAGAAATGTCATACATCACCCACATTCTGACCTCGATGATCTACGGGTATGTGTGATAGCTTGATTGGTGAGAGAGAGAGAGAGAGAGAGTGAGTGAGTGATAGTTAGAGAGAGAGAGGAGGTGAGTGATAATGAGGGTTAGAGAGAGAAAATGGTCGGTGCTCGGGTCCTCGAGGAATGACATCTTCCTCGCCACTATGTTTATTTCGATACCTATAGATACAAAGTGATATATAGCAACATAAATTCAAAAGTCTCTCTCCCTGTACTCGCTCTCTCTCCCTCTCTCTCTCTCTCTCTCTCTCTCTCTCTCTTGCTGGCTCATTTCCCTGAATATTTCCTCTCAACTAATAAAATAAACCCTACCCTCTTCATTTCCATTTTCGAAACAGCATCCTCTCATTTCCTTCGTTTCACTCATCACTTGTGTCTCTTCAAACATCACGACACCGACTGCATTTACACTGTTCGGTCTAGTCCATCTATTCTCTGATTGGCTTCACTAATTCTATAAACCTTACCTACAAAAATATATTTGGCTTCTTAGAGATGCCACGCAGCATGCATCTTGAATGCGAACAGAAATGCTTTCAATCGCTATTTCATTCGGCCTGTCCTTTCTCCCCGCTTTCCCACAATCACACACATGGTTGCACTTTCTTTCCCCCGGTCGAACCCTTCTCCGAATCAATTCAGCCGCCACGCACTGTACAGAATTTGGAAGCCATTATTAACAACCTCGGTATTGGCACAAGCCCAGCAGAGGGGTCGCTTGAGAATTCACAACCGGTAACCTATAGATAACACCTTACGTAAACCAATTGACAATTTAACAACGCATGCACTGGACTGGAATTCACAGGGGAATAGAGTAGTTTGGAGGTCAAACCGAACTTGGAGAAGATCAGTCGAGAGTGAGGCAAAGAAGGCAGGAGTGACATTGGTTCATCTCGGGGTCGGCAAGAACAAAGCCCGCTGGTGTAGTATCGTTACTGAAATACATGGAAACCTATTGATAAAAGATACGATTTTACATTTTACTCCGAGTAGCAATGCAGAGTTGAACCGAACAAGGCAATGTATAACAAGGCATGCGAACTGGGGGATCCAATGGGGATCGAACCTACTAACAACGACCAGCTGTCTGATCATGGTTATACGACGTGCGACCTGATCCGTTATTGTTCCATATGATGTATTGACTAAAAGGTTTGATATCTACTATCAATAGTAGGAAATCCAATGAGGGTTGAACCCACTAACAGCGGCCAGCATGGTTAGCTTGTTGATCACTGCTTTACGGCAAGTGTCCCGATCCGATTTTTTTTCACATGATTTCCGACCATCTACAGTGGGTGATGCAATGAGGATCGAGCAACCTAACAACGACCAGTAATTTAGTTTGCTAATCATTGCTACACGACGTGCATCCTGATCCGTTGTTTTTCATATGATTCACTGGTTAATCCCAGTGAAAGAATCACGGATATACTTTAATTTCTACAAGAGGTATTTAGATAAAACAAATACTAAGTGGGAGAGTCTATTGTTACAACCAGAAAAACCAAGAAAATCACACTATCTATTATATACTATAGTGATTCCCGTTAAACAATTCACAGGTATATATGCATTTCTATAAGATGTTCATTTAAGAAAAAAAGGCTAAATTGCTTTAAACGCAAGAGCCGACTGTTACGAACAGAGCATACACAAAGATCACACTGTTCATTACATAAGTAGAATCAATCATAAGTTGGTATCAAACAATCGATACTGGGAGATCCAATGAGGATCGAACCCACTAAACAACAGTCAGCAAGATTAGCTAGCTTACCATTACTATATGATGTGTGTCCGAATCCATGTTTCCAGTAAACAGATTCAGATATATTTGGATGTCTATGAGATGTTTGTCTATAAAAAAACCCATACTGGATTCATTTCACTGGAAGAGTCCATAGTTTCAAATGGTGGGTAGGTGGTATTTTTATCAGCAAAACCGTTACATTTGAGTGGGAAAAGTCCATTGTTACGGACAGAGAACCAATAAAATCACACTCTGTATTATTAGAGTAGATATTAACCTAGCATGAGTTAGTATCAGGCCGTCTATACTGGGAGATCCGATGAGTATCGAACCCCCCTAACAACGGTCAGCAATATTAGCTTGCTAATACGACGTGCGTTCTGATTTGTTTTTTCTTCATATGATCTCGTAACTTACCATAGTTTGATATCTGACCATCAATAGAGGGAGATCCAATGAGAATTGAACATACTAACATTGCTATACGACGTACATCCTGATCCATTTCATTAATCCCGGTATCATCATCATCATCATCATCATCATCATCATCAACAACAACCTAGCATCAGTTGGCCTCAAATCGTATATACTGTGAGATCAAATTAGGATCGAACCCACTAACAACAGGAAGCAAGATTAGTTCACTGGGGAGGGTTTATCATCTGTTTTAGAGCATAGTAACAGTGTGTGTGTGTGTGTGTATGTGTGTGTATGTGTGTGTGTTTTCCGGGGAATTGTGTACGTAGCAATGATGGGTGGGTTAAATATGTAGATTGGAATTAGGAATGCTGTAGCATGTAATATGTTAAAACATTTATAGGCTGGGGACAAGCATTAGTTGTCGAGTTTAGAATGGTGTATATATGTTGCGCTTTTGAGAGATGCTAATAAGAGGAAACGGAGATATGGCCAAAATGAAAAGATTTTTAAAAAGTGGAACATACATTGAAAATGATAGTATTATGAAACATATATGGTATACTGCTTTGTATGTATATTACTATACTGTGGTAGTAGTTTCGTTAATGACCTGCTTGGTATGTGTGTATGTTGCTGTTAATTATACGATCATTCTCCAATGCAACAAGCGTCTTATAAGCCTCCAAACACGGTATACAACGCCTTAAGAAATAGTGACAACTTGATTGCCATATATGGCAGTTTACATATATTACTTGGAGATATCAAATAACTATGCTTTAAAATCAGACAATTGTTTAGCTTCGTGCGACATTTAGTTTAAAATGGCAACTGAATATGTTATTCCCTATTCTTTCGCCCTTCCGCTACTGTCTATCGATTCCATGAATAGTAATGTCTCCGGAGTTAATTACCGAACCAGCCACCAACTCCGCAGTGCATCAATCATAATTTTATATTTTATTTATCTGGATCATTGGACAAGTACTGGTCGCTGTCTAAAGTGTTTGCTGTCCTGTCTGTCGTTATGACAACCAGACTTGCTGTCATTTCGTCAATATATTCATTAAAACACTAACGCAATTAGACGTGCGTGTGTGTATAGCTATTTGTTCAACGTGTGATATCATTCGTAGAATTTAAGAAATAAACCAAATTAAACATCGGACATAATGATAACAATTGAAATATCTTTGGGACTGAATACTCTTTAGATAATATTTTTTTTTAAACTGATATAAACGTAAATATGAACATATATCTGGGCTTAAAAAGTCCTGATTAATTATGCATCTCTAGCTACATACCCGATGGTCCATCCAGCCACGTAGCTCTAACTTGTTCAAAAAGCAGTATGAAAAAGCATAATAATACTTAGGAAAATTGCATTTGCATCCCCTTGGAAAATACTTCAACTCATTCAATCTACTCATTTCCAATAATAAAGTAATATAAGTAATCTACCCAAAAACATCTCTGAAGAATAAACATTCCATAATTTGTAAATTATGTTGATTACTATACTAAAGAGCAAACTCATTGTCACATGCAGACAATTTATAGACCACAAACTATAAGAATTCTAAAATTACTTCCCAATGTTGAAACTTTGTTTTCTATAACCTTTGATTCCGTTGAGCTATAAAGAAGAAATAAACCGTTTTCTGTTCCCCGGTTCGTGCTCTTCCAGAATATGTATTAAGTGGTATCCTAGAGCCTATGGAAGATTGTGATCCGATCACCTTAATATTAGCGCAATCGGAATAAAGAGTAAACCTTCGCCGAATATACCCTGTTTTACCCCCCCCCCGGAAAACTGACATCCAAGGAAGGCGATACTAGTGAGGCAAATTCACCAGAGCCCAATCCAAGGACGTCCAGAAAAAGACTTCAATATGAAATTGACAATCTACCCGCAGTTTTATTTATTAACTGTGTACAATCCCATAATCTCAGTAGGCATGGTAAATGAAATAAAATACTAACAATTCCATTTTCCTGTTGATGGTAAGATTATTAAGGAACTTGATGAGGCATTTAACTGATTTCATTTGATCCCCACATATTCCATCATTAATTGAGAATATCTGACCAAACAACGTGCGGGATGAGAATGATATTATAGATTATAATTGTTGCCTGCTTCATTTTTGGGATAGTTACGTATTTCAACACAGTGCCAGAGGTCGGTGTGCGAACCAGGGGTAAAAGGCAGTATTTGAATGCCGATCTTCTAGGCAAACACGCCTTTTACATTTGGGGTACTGGCGTAACACAACCGTTCTACTCCCATTTCTATCCCATTTGTCCTGGTGTTGTACCAGGCTCCACTTAAGAAATATCTAGAAAATTACATATTTTCCACGATTGCCACAAGTCGGTGTTCGAGCTCAGATAACATGCATTATTTTGAATGCTGATCTTTAGCCAGACACGCTCTTTACATTTGTAACAGCCTTTTTGCCCATGCACACTTTTAAACATATTTTAGGATGCCCTCTTTCCAAGGTTGCCCGACTCAAAAGGCGAGTTTTATATTAGCAATGCCAGCAAATAAATATTCCAACAGTTCGAATCTGGTAATCTGTGATCGCAATTCGTCTCCTGAAACCTCGGAATTCCCTTTGTTTGGAAACCGATGATCGAGATGATTCGCGAAACACAATATTCCTACATGCTTCCTATTTATTTGACCTTGTTCCGCACGAAGCTAAGCTTATTAAATATCAAGAACATCGGGAATAGTCGGAAAGGCAATGTGTTTATTATAATGCCATTATATAAAGACAAAATAACAAGATAAATGACTTTATATCATGGTAAGCGATCGATACGCCCTGCAGCGAAGAAACAGATCACCTGTCATAATTGTCCCTTAATTAATACGATCATTAACCGTCCATCAATGTCTTTCGCTTAATTGCCAAAACACGGCATCACCCCAATATCCATAAGGAGGCTCTCACCGAATCGTTATGTCTTTTAATCCAAACGATTACTGGCACATACCCAAAATAAATTTACCCTTCTTATCGCGCCTGATGGCTGAAGTTCAACAAAGGATATGGCGTAACGCCACGGCACCTCGATCGCCTGTTCTAGCGTCCGTATTAGACATTCATCACGTGTGGAACTTAGGCTTTCATTGGCTTTTGTTATTGTAAAAGCGTAAACGAAAAGAGAATACATATCACACCGAGATGCCACTGTTCTTCCTTTTACCATTATTTACTTCCCCCCATTGATTGCCCGCAACTGGTGACAACTGCACTAATTTCGTTTAGAAGTATTCAATATTTTGGGGTACCCAAAAAGCTCATAATTTATATTTCTTTATCTTTATTCTCAGCCATGTGTGTAATCTTTGTTTACGTTTTTCTGTTCTAGAGGGGATTGGAAGTAGTCTTAGAGTTTTAGCATTTTCCAAAGAGATTTGGACTAGATACTGAGAATGCACCAAGACATCTGGGGACGAACACTTTGATTAATACAAGGATTGGCACTAGTTATCCTTTTTACGGACTGTACCTCTTAGCTGGAATCTTTGGAAATTAGCAAAGCATTCTTGTCAGCAGGAATTTTACACACATCTGGAAGAGAAGTACAATGATCAGCGCATGATGATTTTGCAAGCAGTTCATAAAGAGAGTTAGAGCCTTGCTTAGTGCTTTGTAAATAAATAAATAAACCGCTTCCTATCACGAAAGATAACTGTATTTTGAGAAATATAATGGCATTTTGAGAGATATCATTAATCTTCGCTCTACGAAACAGCGCCCAGTGCTATGAACAAAACGTTATTCACCGCAGTTCCATATTCCATATTCTCATGCTAGCCACTCGGAGGTGGAATCAAAGTCTCAGTAATATATACTGTTAATGAAAATTGGGATGTTGGGGTCCTGGTGGGTATGGCCCAATCTCAGATAACAGAACTTCCAATATCCCGAACGTCACCCGGATACAAGATAGTAAAAAAAGAAATGCTGGCGAACATACATATATCCATCTTTGTGTGTATACATGCTACATCACCGAGACAGGACTTTCCCACGCGGACGTGATCACAGACACATTATAATTGGATAGGGCATATCCATTCAATTCCAAACAAAATGTCTGCGTTTGGCCAGCCAAAATCGGTCAAGTCAATGGGGCTGTTATCATTGTCGGTTTGGTAACTGAAAGTCCTAGATACCATCTGATGAATGAGATTATGGTCTGGGGAAAAGAGACCCGGAAGAGCCTCACGTGATATTGTGTAGCCAAACAGTTTTGTTGGCTAATAAGTTTTTTCTAGTTCTTAGTGTCTATGCGATTTTAGCAGTTGGAAATGGAGATTTGAAGAAGCAACAGTATCTGAGACCTCTTCGAACGGGCCACGTGCTGGCAGCTTCGCCTGTAACTGAGTGGGGGAGAGAAGGAGTT
>VCCN01001294.1:8203175-8215790 GCA_006491835.1 Architeuthis dux
GGTTGAAATCCGCACTTGTCTGGCTAATGTATTTAGTCGGCATTTTGATGTGAGATGCTTCTTTAATTTTCCTCGGCTTCCAACATCGTTCTCAGTCAATAATCTGGACTTCCTCCCAGAGAGGACGATGGTCGCCGTTCTCTCTCAAGATGTGGTCGGCCATAGCTGATGTTTCTATCTCGCCCCTGATTATGGCTTCCTTGTGTTCATCAAGTCTGACCGGTATAGATAATACCACATTTACAGGGGATGACGTAAACATAGTTGTTCACGAGTAGGGACAACCTTATTTAGCAGACCTGGTTGATAACTTAATGGAATTGTTAACGCTCTGCGTGCGAACCACACAACTTCTACTCGGCCTTGAAATTTTCCACCAAGATGACGGCTTGGCTATGGGCTCGTCAATCCCTCCTATTATTGCTAATATCTACATGGATTTCTTTTAGGATCTGTCCCTAGGCTCATCTACACTGAAACCATCTCTATGGCTCAGATACGTGGATGCTACTTTCCTACTGTGGCCCCACCATACTGACATACAAGTCTACAACCACGTGAATTCGATCAGATTGCCCATACAATTCACGATGACAAAAGAACAAAATAACATGCTCCCTTTACCGGATGTTCTGGCCACACGCACGGACAATGGTCTGCGCAAATTTGTGTACAGAAAACCCACACACACTGATTTCTACACTAATTTTAAATCTAACCACCATTACTGTGAAAAAAAGGACTCATTAACTGCTTAATTGTCTGAGCAGTTTCACTTTGTAGCACATCGATGTTGGAGGAAGAGTGGTCACACGCTCTTGAAAGAAATGGATCCCACCCCATTCTATGATCAGGAAAGGAACAGCCGAAGTTACTACTGTTGCTAATGTTCCATCTCCTGTACAACTTCTAACTTTCTAACGCTGTTGACGTGAGTTTGTTGATTTCGTCGTGTTGTTCCTTGACTATTCGATTATTTTGTGACTCAGCACAACAACTGGCTACTTCCAGGCTGATATGACAACTGCTGATTCCCTGGAGGTTTTCAAATGCAGGGTCGCCAGCCAGTCCTACCTTCTACTCTTGATCTCACCTAATTGAAAAATGAACCGTTATCACCACCAAAAGAAATCAAATACATTCGTGTTGTCTTTGATAACTTATACATTTCGTCCTAACTTGAGGAGATCGTTATATTGAACGTATGCGAACATATTGTGAAAATAGCTAGTTCGTTTAGGACTGCTCTAATCTAATTTTAAAAATCACTGCCTGTAAAATACGCAGACAGTTACAGATATAGATCTATCTAGACAGGTAATACATCAAATATGTATCTGTGTTCTTTTTGGCGCTAATGTTATTTTGTAGGGAAGTTAGTAATCAACTGTTCTCTGCGTGGAAAGGACACCATTCTTCCAATGAATGTATTTATATGCGATTGATACTGTAACAACAATTCTGGTTAGTTAATCATGGCATCTATCGTCCATTACGCGTCACCCACAACGACTTCGACTTGACTCTCCAAATCGAGCAGTATTGAATTCACACAGCTGTCGCCTTTTATACACCTTAGCCTTCAGCCGAACAGAAGTTACAGGAGGTGACATCACAATAGCAGTGAGAGTAATCCTCATTCAGAAACAGTACAGTGAGACAGGTACACCGGGACAAATAGAGACGTACTGATAAAAATAGGTAGAAGGACAACGACTACAGTTGAGTAATGTCATCTAATTGCGTCCATACGCATGTGATCAAGGAATGTAGGAAAAAACTGAAAAACGGTTGACAGATAAGCAAGAAAAATAAACCGAAAATATATCTGAATACTGTATTATTAATAGTCTTGTCAGTGAGCATGCATCAGTGAGTTATAATGCTTAAAACATGTAAACCTCATAATGAACGACAATTCAGTGAGAAAATCAAAGACTGGGTGAAAAACACGACTGTATTTACTATACAGAAAGAACTGCAAATATTCATAAAATGTGTTAGTGAAAATGCTATTATCTACAGTTGATGGAGAAAAAACAGATTGTTATTTTTCCTAACGATATCGTAACGTAAACAGAATTGCCAGGATGGTTCTCAGACAACAAGAGTAATGTTCCGATTTCTCAAGGTAACGGAATTATTTTCATTTCAAAATTTCTACATTTTCAGTTGAGTTTTGTTAGATTAAGCATATTTTGACGTTAGTTCCTATTATATGCTACATTTTCGTCTAATATTTTACATTATTGAAATTAGCGAATTTGTGCACCACCTTCCAAGCAAGAGATATTCCATTACCTTTTTAGGATTTGATACCCTCGGTAATGTTTTAGAATATTCTAATGAATGTCCCAGTTTATATACAGAGGCTGATATCAGTATTTCCCAGGTGCACAATATATTCATCACAAGGCCGCTCACGTTTTGCTAATTCGTTTTGTTAAATTCATGGATTCTCCATTGACTCAAGACAAGCAAAGTATGGAATTAAAGTCGGTACGAAATGAGTACAAACTAATACAGGGTGTTTAAAAAAGATGCAACCGTTCGGTGACAACTTGTATTTGAAGTATTTTAAATCTAAGAACCATTCTTAAAGACACACATTACAAAAGGATTACAAAAATATGCTAATTACACATACAATTTAAATTTACACAAGTTGTTGAAAGTAATTTCTTTTAACCTAGATGCAAGGTCGTACCCGATTCATTGCATAAACGTTTCATTACATTGAAACACGACATAGCTGACACAATACAAAATAATGAATGCTATACTGAGGTTAGCGCATGGTGCAATCATTTCAACCTCGCAATGCTGTTGTCTCTGAGTAGAGTGTTTTGAGGTGTCTAGTGCGTAAATTCTACTTTCTCATCAATAGGGTTGCGTCCTTTATGGAACATCCTGTAAATTATATTTCTTTCAGATAGCCGTCGCCATTTAATATATATTCGAATAACAATCTCACACCTACATGCCACATTATAATGCAGTGGGCGACTGAGCGTATTATCACATTTTGTTCTCGTGAACAACATGACGACCAGGTTGTCAGAACAGAAACTATCATGTCTCTATGCTCGTATACAATAAATTATAGAAATGCGCACATGTAGTTATTGTAAATATGTATAAAATCACATATACATCTATAAAGTAATATATACATGCATTTATGTATGTATGTATGCATGTTATATACGAGGTCAGTCAGGAAAGTATCCAGCCAGTTTGAATACCTCGAGAATAGATAGATAGGCAGTAGAGCCTGGTACAATAAAACCTTGAATTACAACCAGGAGATATTTTCCTTCCATACCTATTTATTATCAACCTTACAAAGGAGTTCAGCTAATATATGTTATGTTCTGGCCTTATACCTACAATAATATGAACACGGAGATAAATAAAAACCTGACTTTGGCCGAATTCACAGAGAGCGACATATTATGCAATACAATAAATTGCATCCAGGTCTCATTTTCTTAATATCTTCATGTATTCTCTCTTGATATCAATTATTAGTATTCTATTTTTTAGTGGATACATATGTATACGTTTCTTCGGGGGGGGGGGGGAAAAGAGGAAGGGAGGATTAGTAGAATGACTAAGCAGGAAGAATCGGAAGATATTCGTTGATTTATACATGCTGCTTGAATGAAAGTTTTTAAGCGTAAAGAATCCTTCGTACCCCCGAATGGCGGATCAGGTAGAAGGTGAAAGGAAACAAATGTTGGGAGCAGTGGCAGTAAAACGTCGCAACTTTTTCAAAAGAAGTCCCATTTTCTAATGCATCCAACATTTTAAAAAAAGCTTTCGTGTTGGTTTTACTGAACAGGCGCAAATTCATACACACATACCTACACACGGGGTTTGTGAAAAAATATCCCAGACATTTGAAATTAACAAACAAATGGCATACCTAGTCCAATGGCACCGTAGTCCACTTCAAAGTACCCCCCGGGACATCATGCACCTATTCCAGCGTCCATTCAGCTTTTCAAAACAGTTTTCAAAGTCGTCTTTCGGGATTGCTATCTGGTTGCGTTCTCGTCAACGGTCGACGGTCAGACAGGAAAATCCATAAGTCACAGAGAGTTAATCTCAACTGTAAGGGGGCTGTCCGACCTTGGTGATGCGATGTTCTGCGAAAATGACCTGCACGACACTTGGAGAGTGACTGGTTCGGCCATTGTGAATGCAACAGTCACACAGTACACAATGTAGTCTCACTGCAGACTAGATAACCCCACAGGAGAGTGTTTTGTTGATACATGCACAGTGAGCTCCTTCTGATTGGTTGCCAAATTACAGCAAGGCTGTGCAATCGGTTCTCTAGATATTCAACATACTGTATACTTCCCGGACAACTTCCATATGATTCTATATGTATATGTTTTACATGCACTTGTACAACTAGATCTTACCATACATTCGCTTGAAGCATTGTCTCCAAATGTAGAATGTATATTGTTTGCAGATTCAGTTCCATTATGTCCCAGCTTGAAATCATACAAGTTAAAACGAGAAAATCATGACTTGAAAGGCTTGTTATTTTCGCCTTAAAAACGTCATGAACAGTAATAGGAGAACATGAAATTTCTACTGGATACCGAACAAGTAATATATTTCTTAAAAACAAAATATCAAAAGTACTTTATTTCTGTAAACAAAACAGTAGTAATAGTATTGTTTCACCGCGCAGCTTATTTTTCTTCTGGGCCTGTGTTGAATAATTGCGCTATTCGACAGAAGGCTAAACTATATATATATATATATATATACATGGAATGAGAATAAACATAGATGGAGAATACTTAAAATTTGCCGATGACATTTCCATGACGTCGGAAGCATCCGACGAACTACAAAATATGCTAACCGATAGAGAGAGTAAGAAAGTAGACCTAAAGATGAATAGAACAAAGACAAAAGTAATGTTCAACGATAAAGTCCCCAAAAAGACCATAAATATAGAAGGTGAAATTCTAGAAGAGGTCGATGAATACATCTACCTAGGTCAGGTAATAGAGATAGAGAAATGACTGCGAACGAACATTTGGTATGAATAGACACATTCTGAACCTTGCCAATGTGTCTGAAGCGTAAAGTATACAACGGATGCATAATACCAGTCATGACTTACAGATGCGAAACATGGAAATTAACCAAACGAGCCGAAAACCAACTCAGAGTGACACAGAGAGCCATGTAAAGAGCAATGCTAGAGATAACTCTAAGAGATGGAAAAATATCAACATGGATCAGAGAAAGGACTATTATACAACTAATTAAACAGCAACAATGGAGATGGGCTGGCCACCTAGCAAGAAGAGATGACAATAGATGGGGGGAAGACTAACCGACTGGTGTCCATGGGACAGTAACAGAACTAGAAAAAGACCAGACAGAAGATGGAGGGACGAGGTAGAAAGGTTTGCAGAGACTATCACAAGATAGGTTTTCATGGAAGGACATGGGAAAGGCCTTTGCCCAGCAGTATGTATAAAACGGCCAATCGTAGCCATAGTTTAGCTAACGTTATAACGTTAACATGCTTTAATCTGGAGATTTAATCAAAATCCAGTCCAATTTGCAAATTTATCCCAATAATGATCCGATCTCTACATATATCTATATTATAATGATTATATGTGTATGTTACCGTACACACGGCATATCATAGCGACCGTTTTGTTAGCGCTATACCGATAACATGATTTAACTTGAAGAATAAATCAATTGCGAGTCCAATTATCAACGTAATAGTTCACATTTGCGCTTATCACGATAATACTGATCTGTGTACGTTTGTTTGTATGTTCTTTTTACAAAAGCCGAAAAGAAAACCGAATTAACATTGAAAGAGGCAAAACAATGAAAAGATGAATAACTACTCCATAACATAATGATACATGTGAAATAATGATACCTTCATTTTGTAGAAAATATTTTTCCTAATTCTATAGAGAAATATTGTTTTTACAAAATAAAGGTATCATTATTTCAGGGGTATCATTTTTTATGCAATATTCAATAATCCTTTTCTTTAATTTCCACTTCCATCATCATTTTATTACAACAAATAATTTCTTTAGACTTTAAGGGTTTATTTTCAAAAATGATTTAACATTTTTCACCTCGTCAAAATATCAATAACGATAATATAAAGAATGTATAACTTTTTGTTCTGATGTTTATACATTTCCTGCATATCAAGTATATATATATCCTTGTTACCAAGCAACCGTCTTTTAGTCTCAGTTTCTTTTTCTATTTGTTCTTGAATATTGTATCCCTTGCTTTAGAATGTTCCTTACAGCAATGTGGAAACAGGAAAATAGACATCAACGTTTCTTGCACAAAACATTGTTTAGGTTATATAATCCCAGACGCCTGCTGTTAAGGAATCAGTAGGAATATAATTAAAGCTAACACATTTTAAATTTAGTTAAAGCTTGCTTAATTACCAAGCAGCAGTACGTTAGAGAAGTAACATTCTGAAGTGAACAAAAGTTCCATTGCAATGTTTAGTTTTAGTTTTTGTTTGTATTGATTCCCATTCATTTGCAGTAATTTCAGTAATAACCTGGTTAAAATAGCTAGCAAAATCTGACATTTCGATTTCAACGGCTACGTGTTCTAAAGCGTTTGAGGAAAACACAGTTTTCTAAAATGTTAGAAGTTTACAAATTTATAGCTTGCAGATAAGTCTATAGCAAGCTATCTTTTATGAAGTTGAGTGTATATTATTCATTAAGTAAACGGTTTTCAACGTGACTTCCATTTCTACACTGCTTTCTTCCCAATTCAAATCATTCAGACAATATGTTGTCTTTTTGTGATATTCAGACATTCTTTTTCTAGACTATGCCCTATCAATGTAAGAAAAGGCGAATTATTGGACAAGGAATGATGCAAAAATACGGGGGGGGGGATTGCAAGGAGGAGGAAAGAACAGATTGATGATGAAATAGCTGAACGTCTCCATAATCAGAAGGAAAAGCCGACAGAGGAGTATGTAAGAGGCAGATTAAGTAAGGGACGGATGCCATAATAAAGGGCAAACGGGCAACAAGGAGGGTGGGGGAGAAGAGACAGGCAAGGAATGGGATGGACATCCCCAGAATGAGAGGAACATATCAATTCTATAAATAGGACGTGACTTTACATCGAGCTTAACGGCCGACGAAGGCGGACTTTAAGCAAGTTGGTAAGAAGAAAGGCTCAACGGTGTATTTACTTTGAATATGGCCAACAAGAAGGATTACAGTAGTTGGCTTTAGAGTCTTCAGTTTTAGAGTCCACTCTACAGCAACACTAAAAGCAAAAAGTCCCTCATCTTTCACACTCACCATCCTGAGAGAAGCACATCAATAATTCGTCGCCGCTGCCATACCGACCATGTTATAACTCAAGAATGCCCTCATCGCAGACTGATTACTTTACGGTAGTCAGTCCCTAACCTGGTGTAGAACATTTCTCCACCGTTTCTATTACCGGAATTACGAGTTCTCGAAAGGTCGGTCTCGCTTCAGACGGTTTTCCTTTCGCTACTCAGCCTTTAATTTAGTGAGGATATTCTTCCCATCTTGCTGCTCCTGCAAGAAATCCACATGTAGACACGGATGTATATTCCGCTACGGATGCCTTCTCTCACCAAGCCAGTACATGGACGTCTTCCTTTGAAAATCATACATATTTTCATAGCGTTCCATTCAACCACCCGCCATATAGCACCGACCACAACCCAAATACTTTTATAAGAGAATACCATCGACATAATCATCGCCTCCCTACCCAAGAGAGCATATCACAATGTAATCTCTTCTGAAGAGCCAAAAAAGCAGTGTTTTGCCACTTTCAATTTGTAGATATAAAGACTACATGAAAAATGTAATGACCTATATTTCTACTTATTTTCCAAGGCTACCTTTCTTAATGGCACACTTAAACGTTTGAAAAACAGGCTATTGGCCACATTTGGATAATTACATCTATGAGGGTGGATCAATATAACCGTGGGCTGACACGTCGTTAATATTAATATTGAAATGCTCACTGTATAATGTTCAATCTATACCATTAATATCTGCCACTAAAGTGACTGGCACCGAAACTATATTTTTTGATAACTTTTTAATTTTCCTACACTATATCTCAGTTCATAACTGAAGACATATATGGGATTGCATTAAAAGTGTAGAATTCCCTTGCATAAAAGAGATGTGCCACAAAGGCAGGACGACAATTTCAGGCTTTTATAACGCTGAAATGCATTCCATTATTCCGAACTATAACTATAAGTGGCAGTGTATTATCCTCATAAGAACGTATTTTAAACCATAAGCCACTAGAGAAAAGCATTCAATGTCGTCTATTTATGTGCCATCATCGCATAAAGATTTGACAGATAAACGCGCACTTCATATGATTTTTATCCGACTTTAAAAGGCCTGTGTCCTCGAGACATAAGATTCCATTTTGTGAGCTATCCTGGTGCATTAACCGTAATTGCTTATGGCAATTAATGGCTTGGTCACCGAGTAAATACTTTTTAAAAAGAACAGGTTTTAACGATATTCTTTTCTCATTCACGATTCACAAATGCGTATCGATAGTTTCTTTAGCTTTTAGCAAACGCAAACCAGTAAGGCCTTACAAATGTAACTCTTTGTCATCCGCATTTATTCTTTAAAATTGTCTACAGAAAAAAAACAGAACCAATTAGGATGTGTTAAAGCCGGCCTAAAGGAGTTGCAATGACGAAGATACTGACTTAGAAGGTGTAAATGTTGCTTGAAGAATTCGAATCTCGGGAGATGATGTCCAATGTAAAGACGCTTAAGCTGCACCTGCACGGTTTTTTATTTTTGTTTTCTATATCCAAGTTGTTTATTTCTCGTGTAACTACTTTTCTGAACAGTAAGTGATGGGTGATATGAATAACCTCTCTTAGTGTGTGCTACTTACTGAGCGTCCGAAAGTGCTATTATTATCTCTCTGCTGACCAACACTTTCCCAGGGTTAATTGATCACGTATTCCCATAACATATATCCTTTATATCGACTGCATTCATTAGAAATGGACCTTTCCAAAACTGTGTTTTCTGTTAGATATATTTTAGTAGTGTCGTCCAAGTTTACTCAGTTCTTTATTCTTTGTGAACTCAGTGAACTGGACTCATTTACAAGCCTTAGGAAACATTGACACACTAGGAAAATCGGTTCCACGTGAACTTGTAAATAAGATCGTTTAAACATTTGTCTTCTCATTCGTCTGAGAAAAGGTAATTTTCGTACAAGATAGTCAACGGCAATGAGGAATGAATTTATGAGAATTGAAAACGAAGGCAAAGTGTGCGTAGATGCAGGATAGAAGAGAAAAGACGTTCTTGTCAAAGAAGTCATCCGTTGATTTTCCTGCAGGATAGCACTATACTTCACATTGCAAATGAGACGCAGCAACCGATCATGGAACTGGGATGAGAATTTCTCTCATACGTGGCTTATTCTCAAGACGTATCACCTTCACACTATCACTTGTCTGGTCAGCGGTTCCAACAGTTTCAAGACATCGAATGGTTTCTCGACGACGTCAACGTTGGTGTAAAGTAATAGAAAGCTAGGGATAATACGTTGATGTCTGAATAATGATACTATGAATTTATGCAAAGAGTTTTGAAATAAAATTCCGGATACATTTGCATCAACCTAATAAATAAATATAGATAAAAAATAAAAAAATATATCCACTGCATAAATCAAACAATAGCTCCACAGAAACATTCAGAAAATAGTTTGTGAGTCAATCGACATTTATTTTTGGTAGTCATCTTTAACATCATCAACGAATATTGGCTGAACAGTGATTACGATGTTCACCGCGACATTTTTATTAGATTACTGGAATATCACCCGTTGGAAACCATTCATGCGTTTTCCAGATTCAGCTTAATAGTGTTACGTATTTGTAGTAGTGCACTGCCAGAGATTAGAAAGGGACAATGGAATGACATATTTATATTGTGTATGATATTGTTTTAACATTGCTATCACTAGTAACAATGCCACAGCCACATATACTACTACTAAATAGGTCGGGGTGGTCAATTTACAATGTAAAGTCATGCTATTGGCCCCGTTAGTTTGTGTTCGGCAGTGTTCACGCTTGCCTTTTGAAAATCTTAACTGTTTTAGTGATCACAAGGAAACAAACGGCGAGAGAAGTAATCTATTTTTTGATCACCACTTTTTCGAATGTTTCAATTGATCTCCTCCAATACGGCATGCTGCGAACCGACAGTGATCGCGTGACGGTTTCTATTCAGGGACTAACCGGACCTGTTCATTTATATTCGTATTCCTCTTCAATCTCAACTGTCATAATTTGAGTCTAGCCACTTCAAGGATCAAACGATATAGCATTAGTTTACGAGATACACCTGCTAAACAAGGCTTCCACAATTAGAAGTATTTTTCAAGAGTTGTTAGATTTAAAGAATTCATTCATTACTTTACGTTTTGTCCTTTTCTTGCTAAAACAACGCTTCGGCTAATCCATTATACGGTATTTTTCAGGTGTAGAATCCGCGAGTAAAGAGAGGCGGTATCTTTTCCCAGAAAATGGCCACAACCTCTCTCTTTCCTTATGGATAATACACCTGAAGAACGCTTTAGAATATATCGTCTACAACTCTGTTTTACCACCCCCAAAAATGAATAATAAATTAATAGTTCGAACAATAACTTAAATATGTGGAAAAGTAAATAACATAAAATAAAAATAGGAGAGGGAGGCAGAACTAAAACAACGTAGGAACCCTTAAATAAACAAAATTAAAATACGACAAACAAGAATAAGGATACGGAATTAAAATAAATATAGTGAAAAATAACAATAATAGTATACAAGAATACCAAGATGAGTAGAAATAATAATTACGAAATAACTAATAATGAGGTAAATTAGTGAGTCGAGATATTGGAAATTATGATGTTAAAAGAGTGATGGGTTAGAAATCAACAACAAAGTATCCAAAATGTGAACGTTAACTGATAATTGCAAAAGTATTTAATAATTAACATAATTATGACCTAAATAAAGGATTTGCCAAATAACCAGGCATAACCAATATGGAGTCGAGGAAGGAAGATAAAACAGATATTAAGACTAGCGAAATAAATAGGTAAGATACGAAGATTTAACCAGGCATAGACATGGTGGAACCAGGAAAAGATGATGAAGGAATAAATAGCGAAATAACGAGGTAAGATAAGATACAGGATAGATAAAACAACACATTAACAGAAAATAAAGAAAACGGATAGACAGATACACAGTCATAAAAGAAAGGGGCAGGAAACAACAGCGCATGGAACAAGTAACTCCCCAGAAGAATTTGAAAACACCCACCAAAGAACTCCACAGATGAATGGACAAAACTTCAACGAATAACAAGACATGGACAAAGACTGTCTTAGTATAAATTAGGATTTCTAAATTAATTTCGCATCCACTTGAATAATCCAGATAGTGAAACTAGTTGTACGACTCGTTGTGGATCAATAACAAATATCATATATGTATGTGTATATGTGTGTGAGTGTATTCTCACGGGTGCCAAAATGCTGTGTCCATGCGCCAGTCATTACTGCGCTCTGTAAATAACTGTATGTATTTGTGAATATATGTGTTTTGGCAATTGCAAGAGTTCAGACTCTCGATTATTATCGATTCCCATTTTCTTTCTGCGTCTCCTTCTGTTCATCAATAACTCTTATTATCGCTAAAGCATCCCTAATTTGAAGAGTTTTTCCCCCTGACAGTTAACATGGAGACACATTAAGATATGTAATAACCTTTAAGCATGGCATTCATTAAAAAACTGTATGATTCTGAAACAGATTTCGGAATTTCAAGCGTTGAATTTAATTGGGCTATTGAAATTTAATTTAAATGTCCAGGCGTTATATTCCTGTAATAACGCTAAATATATACACAAAAAATAACGGAAACGTAATGCTCTATCTCTTTCCATATAACATGAATGCTTGAGGGGACTGGAAAAAATGAATAATTTCACACAGTAATTCAAAGGATCGATAAGAATAACACCGTTATTTCTGTCTCTTTTAGTTTCGTAGTTTTTGCTTAATTAACTGCTATCGAAAATGTGCACTGGGAAGAAAACAAGGACTAAGAAATATTCTTGATAATCTTTGGAAAATATTTTTACCCGAACAGTGTTAAGTCACCTTGCGAAGAGAAAAGAAAATATATTGTGTGTGTTGCAGAGAAGTCAGAAAAACTGATTGTTTTATTTTTGTTTGTTTTATTTGGGTTTTCTCTTTTAGGAATGTGAGCACATGATGTCATGTGGTTTTGTTTATTGTTCTTCTTGGTAACTCTGCGTTAGCTTCTGCAGCTGCTTCTACGTGCCTCATATCTTCTGAAACCCCATGACACTTCAGTTTCGTGAGAAGAGCAGCAAGCAAACAGTATCCAAGAAGTTACTGAACAACAACTTCATAATAATGAGGAAAGATATGGAATTGAAAATGAAGAAAATCAGCTAAAACTTCACAAGCACATATAAACACACATAT
>VCCN01001294.1:8253220-8267401 GCA_006491835.1 Architeuthis dux
TTTTCAAGTTTATTCATTTGCAAATGTTGTCTCTATTATCTTCTACTCAACTCTAGAAGCATTACAATCTACTTATACAATTCGCCATGTGATTGGCTATATTTTCAGTCTGTAAGATTTCTCAAGGGAGATAACTAGTGAATGCTAACTAAAAAGTAACCTCCCCTTACTTTTTTGCGGGGGGGGGGTGCGTAGAAAATGCAGAGCAACATTATGTTTTTGATATTTTTTCAAGTACTGTTCAATTGCAAAATTATTTAAATACTCCAGTCATTTGTTGTGGACATGGGTAAAATCGTTCTTATATGACCTACAATGCTGAAGTGATCTTTCTATCAAATACAATTCAATTCCTTCGAAAGAATCGAACGGAGATCATATTAACAAAAGAATAGACTTTAAATTTAGCAGATGGTGCTCTAAAACCATAATTTAATACTCACTATATTGCACCATTGTATCAAAGAATACACAATATTGTTTTATAAAGTTAGTTTCCGTAATAATCTGCATCCGAAGCTATTTATTTCTTCTGTACATCTGTAGTAAAGCTTACGGTTCGGAATTGAAAAATACTGGGTGTTTCCTAAGGGACGCAACCCTATTGAAAAGAGATTTCAATTTTCGTGTACGTAAATGTTATGTTACAATATTAGTCACGTGGCCACAATGTACTCAAAGACAACAGTATTTAGAAGTTGAACTGATTGTATCATGCACTAGCCTCATTCGAGTATCCACTTTAGCTATGACGTTTTTCAATGTAATGAAACGTTTATGTAATGAAACGTGTACGACCCTGGTTAAAGGAATTCACTTTAAACATATATGTAAAGTTAAATGTATGTGTAATTATAATTCTTTTGTAATATGTGTCTTTAAAAATAGTATTTAGATTTAAAATACTTTAAACATAAGTCAAAAAGACGCTTGCATCCTTTTTTAAACAACTTTTACTTTGGAACTTCTTCCAAACTTCTTCTTCTTCTACCAATGATTGCCTTAGCTTTTACCTACATCTCCCAGCGTGGGATTTATAAACAGCTGTTGTATGATATTAACTCAGATGAAATTCATATCAGATATAACATCAAATAAACAGCAAGTGGTACGATTTGAGAGTTGATACCGATAGTCGATCAAAGTCGATCCAATATCTCAGTTAGAGAAAGATAACTACATAAGCCTGACTTTGAAGTAAACGCCGGAGGGGAAATTTAGCAGTGATGAGGAACGGTAGATCTCTGAAACGGCTGTTCTTAATAGATCAATTTACTGCTGCCTTTTGAGTCTTTGAAACGTAATCCTTCAGCGTATAAACCATAATGGAAGGGCGTCTAAGATGTTTGCAATGGTGTCCGGCGTTAGGGGACCTAAGGATCATATGGACACGTTTGATTTCGGGCCTCTTTGATCCGGGACCGACATCTTCGGAACCGGTAAAGTCCGTGTAGAGCGGGTGTTTGTAATGCTACGGCCGTTCATAAAATCGGTGATTTTGCCTTTCCAGGGAGAAGTCACAGATGCCTAGTTGTTTATGTAAATCGTCTTGATTTACAAATAGGACATTGGATATTAGGGAACGACAGTGTCAATAGTATGAAGTGATACAGGAAATAAGAAGAGGATTTGTCTCTGTCTCGCTGTTTTTCTCCAACTCCCCACGCTCTCTCCCTCTGCAACTCCCTCTCCCGCCCTCCCTACCCCTCTCTCTCTATATATATCTATCTATCTATCTACATGTCTGTGTAAAACTAACCGGTAGAGCATGGGGTTTCATAAAAATAATATAACAAATGTTAAATTGTATACATACAGTTATTGCTATTAATTCGCTCGACAATTTTCAGAGAGAGAGAGAGAGAGAGAGAGAGAGAGAGAGAGAGATAGGGGGATTATAAGCATATATATTTTGGATATGAGCAGATTGAGATCGTTTTATAGTTATGAACAGATAGATATAGAGAGATATTGATATGTTGGTCCTTGTATATCTGCATATACATTTTCTTATACATAATCAATTGTATTTTGTTTATATTTCCTAAAGTAAAAACATGTTTTCCAATACATATTTGATTTAATTGTCAGTTCTAGACAGGTGATAACCTTTACTGCAAATCCATGCACATCAGATATTGATTTTAAACAGTTTTGTTAGAGCCTTCTTATAAGATTCCAATGATTGCTATGTAAGCATGCCATTCGATCTCTCGTAGGAATATCGCGCAAATACCTGTTTAAGAAAGAGACTACCACGACTGGCAGCTGACGGGTCATACCCCGCTCCAAATTCTAATCCGGCTGAAGATGATTAGTGCGACTTTTGTATTGCATATATGTTAACTATGATACATTTTCCTTAAAGACTTGTCAATTTAGCACAGTTAGTAAGACACCAGCCAAATCATCGTATGCAACGGGGAATTTATATATCGGTTTAATCCCCAAATTATGGTGAGGAGTGTTGTTTTTGTTGTTCTTTTTACGATAGGAAAGTAAAGTCAACTTTGTCTTGGACTTTGACAAAACGTCCAGATTCATCAACTGAACATTATCTGAGTTTTCTTTGCTTGAGGAAAGTAAAAGTAAAGAAAACAATGTCAATGAAACCATTTACATACATGGATATGAGTTGGTACATCTCACAAACGCCTTCCCCGTTTGCATGGCAATTTGTTTACTGTAATTATTTTTCGTTTATCCTTTACCGACAGGGTATTTTGTAACGAAATATACCTAGATCAGGTTACCGGTGGCCAGTGGGGATAGGAACGTGGTCAGATTTGGAATCTGTGTCAAACTGCCTACGTGACCAACTGGGGTATCATGTTATCAAAAGAACCGTTGGGAATTTGAAAAATGGGAGGAGTTATGACCATTAGGTTTATAAAGGCTAGATCGAAACAGTAAAGTCAGTTGGGGTCGGGAGGTGTCCCTGCCTCAAGGCAGTGGCAGTAGCAGTGCCAGTAGCAGTAGCAGTAGCGGCCCTGAAAAGTGACCCACATGCAACAGAATTTCCGTACCTCGCCGAAATCCGCAGACCAGCCCAGAAATTGACCTGCGTGGTACGGAAATAAAACTTCGTAAAATTTTAATATCCGCGGATTTTGTCTTTTCTCTCCACACACGTGGGAGTGTTTTCTTTGTGTCCAAACATAAATTTCCCTCCACAGAGAAATTTGGCTCCCGTCGACAGACCCAGACAGAGACATCCTCACCATCATCATCATCATCATTATCATCATTATCATCATCATCATCGCCGCAGCCCGCGGATGCGATCCGGACAGAGAGACATCATCATCATCGTCATCATCGTAGTCCGCAGCCGCGGAGGAAAAAATGATCGTCTCTAACTCTCTCTCAAACTCTCAACATCTCTTTCCCTCATGGCGACCAGAGAGGTCGAGGTTCGATCGGCCGTTATGCTACAATTTCAGATACAGTAGACTAAGTCTAGTGTAATAGTCCATCAATGGGCACCAATGTTTTGTATTGTAATTCATTTCGTTCGTATAATGTGTATCAACGTTCATAGTCGTGTTGTCATGTGCCTAAGACCAAGGCAGGAAATAAAATCATATTCGATTAGGAAATATTAAAATTATGTGGTAATAGTTTGAGTTCAGTTGTCTGAATTTCCTAGATCCGAGGTCCCCAAACTTTTCTGAACATCGACCCTTTCATGGAATCCTTGATTTTTCATCGACTCCCTGGCGTGTACAAAAAATGATACATAATAACAATTTAGTAGACGTGCAGTTTTAGACAGGATTTCGCCCCGTTTCGTGTTTTATATTTTAAAAAAAGCACCAAAAAGGATGGATCGAACGAAGCTACTTTCGTTTCGTAGCAGGACGAAACGAATACGGAAATTGTGGACGAAACGAAATGAAACTTTTGCCGAATAGAAATCACCTCTGATATCCATATTAGTATTATTGTTATTTCGGTGAACAGAATATGAAATAAAAAAAACAAAAACAATAACAACTAATTATATATAAGTATGAAATGTGCATCAGCAAGTTGTATACGATGTGTTATTTCATATACACATGTTAGCTTTTGACCCCAAAAGTCCAATCGACCCCGGAGTTTATTGACCACCTTTTAACCCACAGGCATCTTCAGCCCCTTGGATATTCCCAACGAACGCCAGAGGTCGATAACAACCCATGTCCTAGATGAAGCAATTCATTATTAATTGTTAGAGAGTTTTTCTTCATTTTATCGTTGATCCTAATGTCAACGTATACAAGTCGTTAACACTACGACCCTTTGATCAGCAGGTATCCATAAGTAGCCTCGGACTAGCGAGTAATCATACAACAATCGGATGAATAACGTGTAGTTATATGATTGTATATTCAACTCTGCTTTGGCTTCATGACCAAATCAGTAAAGACGACGTCAATATCAGACGGGCTCCCCCGATGTGCAATTCAAGTTCAAATCTCGTCGACCACTTATCTATTTGCGATAAATGGTACTTACTTAACAACGGTCGCAGCATTTAAAATGAATTGAACGTTGTGCTAAAAGGCAACAATAAGATCAACGAAAGAGCACGTCTGGTTAATCACTCAATAGAAACTGTCACGTCTTCTGGCAACATGCCGTGTTTGGGTGATCATTTAAAAAGTGGAAAAGGGCGTGATCAATGAATCAGTTACTTTTCTCGCCTTTTGTTCGGCACTGATCTCTAAAATGTCGGTATTTTCCCAAAACAAGTGTGAATACTGCCGGACACTAACTAATGGGTCGATTTAGCAGAAACTTGCATTGTAAATCGAAGACCCTACTAAAAACCCATTTAGCAAGGGATTTTGAAAGAAACAAAAACAACGTATGTTCTAGTCATAATAAAGGGTAAATGTTTAATTTTGCAGCACTCAAGCTCCATTGGCGCGGCCTGTACGCGTAATACATACATAGCCAGCCAGCCAGCCAGACCAGCTTGAAAACTGAAAAACGAGTCAAGGTTATTAACGAATGATTTTAAATTTTGTTAATTCCATGCTTATTCATATCAAAATTCTTAGGATGGTATAATAACTAACTAAAGATCTACAAGATTTCTTACAGCTTATCGAACATTGATAAACTATAAATAATGTTTTTTCGGAGTCACAGTCACCCATCACAACACGATAGTGGGGTATAAAGAAGTATGTGGAATTCTGCCCAATAGTCAGAGATTACAGAACGTCGGACTGTCTGAACGTTACTTTCCCATCAAGAGAAGTAAGATTCACTGTTTATGCTCTCTAATTGAATAATTATGGTTACACACATGCACCAATCAACACGAACACATTTCCTAAACTGTGATCACTGGATAATTCTAGAACAACACTGTGGGGAAAAGGCTACCAACACAAACACTACATATATGCCTTCATGACAAGGCGAATACGCCATGTTCATTTCAACATTGTCAACTTAATCTGTCACTACCATAGACGAGATAACTCGTCCTAGCAAGTCGTCAGTCTAATGCCTAATGACAAGATGATTTGTCTTACGATAAAGTGGTATTCAGTCTAGCGCCACGGACGAGGTAGCTTGTCTTACAATAGTTTATCATTTCTTTGTAAGATGGCAATATATTCTTGCGCAAAAACAGGGTATTTGAATATTTACTTTGAAAACTGTTTATTTTCATCAATTCTATGAAAGACAAAACTCGGTATAGGAGTCACACCGTTAGGAATATACGTGGCAGCAAACAAGTTAAAAGCATATCATTTTAGCAGATTACATATAACACAAACGGATATTGGGAAAATCTTGTATTTGTGCATCTCAGCGTTGGTTGTCTGGTCTTTGGCATAAGGGACCTGATATCATGCATAGGTGATGTGTATTTTCTCAAAATTTCTTTATAAGTATTAGCATATATACAGCTTGAAGTGATGAATGAATGGGGACTCCAAAGCCATTAATCAGAATGGCAGCTCGGTCTTTGCTAAACAGCACAAAAGATGTGCTATCAGAAAACGAACAGGATGAATGCTTTGATGAAGCTATCCGTGAATTCCTGCAAGGCAATTAGAATTACTTTTGATTTATTTTCTAAAAGGTAATTCTAGAGTTAAGGTCAAGGCATGAGGGGTTAATGCAATTTAGAAAAGACGTGGGTTATCATAAGTTAAATAGATTGTGATATATATGTATCAATACAAGTTTAATATGCGTGAGTAGGTTTATGTACTAGTTGTGAATATATTACCCGTATATATTGTTTGAGTGCATTAAGTGTACTAACAATTACTTGAGAAAACTATTATCTAATATGTTCGAATATTCCACTAAAACGAATGTTTCAGAAAATTACAATCCCACTGGAAACTTTTGCACACATTAATCTAAAAAATTAGAAATATCCGAAAGAACTGAAGGGCAGAATCAGTATTTAGAGAAATATTAAGTTTTAAATGTAGGCCAAAATACGGTTATTGAAAATATAAGAATACTACTTTAGAGCCAAATAATTCGCTTCCACTTAGAAAGTCAATCTTTATCAGAAAGTTTCCCGAAAGAAATGAAGGTCAGATTAAGTCAAAGTATATCTGGTTACAGTGTATGACTACTATTACAATTTTCGACCGACAACGGTGTTGTTGGCTGAAGTTAAACACATAATGTAGATCAATTCTATATAGAGCAGCCTGTACATATGCTTATGGAGCAACCTTTACGTTTGCTGAACCGAAAAAATGAAAAAATCATTGACAATCAATGTTAACTTTAACATTAAAAATGGATGTGAATGATTTGGCTGTGAAGCATGGGCGTCCGCTGGGAGTGACAAACGGGGAACATTGACCCCCCTGGATCAGGCCTCTTCACCAACGTCCCAACATTCAAACCGCCTTGGTTTGAAAGTTGGAACCTTGTAGTTAATCGCCTTAATGATCACATATAACAGGAATGGGTTATGATTCACATCAGTTAACAAAAGTCGAAAAAAATGGAAACAAATATTTTTCGCCAGTAATATTTAAAATTACTGGCGAAATAAATGTTGTCAATCATAGAATTTCCTACTCCCGAGATTGATTTTGATACTTCAGAATTTATTTCAAGTACTGGAATGTACTGTTTTTCTTTCATACATTCTCTTATTTCCTTTTATATATGCGCTTTTTCTTTTTCTACAGGTGTGCTCACATGTGGCATTTTCCCAAATTGATTTTCATAAATAAAAGAAATAAAGAGAAATAAGATAATTCGTGACATAAACATTTGAACAGTCCAGTATTTGAAAATTTCCATCCAAATGATCCAGTTTTGTCGGTAGGAGACTCTATAATTGCAAACATATTTTTCTATCTTTGTTTACTTGGTTAACCGATGTGAATCTTAACCAAAGACCCTACTATTCTCTGATAACAGATTTACCACTAAGATATTCCAAATATACCACACCCCCGGAATATATCCTTTGGACGCCCCCCGAAAAGTTTGAAAGTTGGAACTTTCTTGTTTGTGTCCGGGGGGGGGTGGACTTGACTATACTACTAATAAGCATCCTGTTGTAGTCAGATGCCGAGGTTTCGTTGCCATTTGGGCCTCGACATATATGACTAAACACCGATTATCATCAAATATATGGTAGAGCCTGCATGTACATGGATCGGATGCTCTCTCAATGTGGCGGAGAATCCTCAAAGCCTGGTGGTATCGCGAGGTACTGATGGGGCACCCTGGGTTAGTGATAATGATACGTTGGCCCGGAAATCATGCCTGGCCCCAGGTTAGAGGCACCGCTGCTGTTTTTTCAAGTGTCGTTGTATGAACGCATATACATGTATACACACATCACACACGCACCCGCACTACACACCCTAAATCTACGATATATTTTAACAAATAAAACTAGTTACTTTAGTTTTAAAGGTTTCAGATTTAGGTCACTAATTAACCCTCAACGGACACATTTTAGAAATAAAATTAAATCTATTCAAATTCACTCCGATTATGTTCGATTTCTATTGAGGTGTCATATAATTAAATGAGGATCGCTTTTACGTAAAGAAAATAAACGTTTCCATTCATTTATAATGTAACAATTTCATTAATAAAGTCAGTAAACAGTGGATATCCAGGAGAGAAAACTCAAAACAATCAAATATCCTGAAATGATTGTGTTAAATGTTCATCAGGTGTATAATTCTTACGACTATTTTAAATCATGTGCAATGTTCGGAATATTGGTCATTCCGACGGTGTTTTCAAACTACACAAGATCAGTGTGAAAAATATACACGAATTAATTATTTTCCGTCCGAAAGATAAAATGTTAACGAATATATATATTCAATTTTGCATACACACTGAATCAGAACTCGTGCCATCTGTGTTTTTCAGTCTCACTGAAGAATTCGGCGAGCAACGTAGAATAAACTTAGTTTAAATAATAGTATCCCGTGCATGTCACAGATTATTCGACCACTCCTTTCTGGACAATCTTATAGCTTCACGTCGCGTTATATGACAGTGGTTGAGGGTTGCGGAAGGAGTTCTGTCGGTCATCCGAGCGTTATCAGAGTTACCGCCTAAAACATCATGGCCGCCACCTCTACATGATGATCAGGGTGGACGTTGTAGCAATTGGTAAGCTGTTGTGTATGTGAGTATGTGCGCGTGCACGTCCGTGCGTGTGTGTACATAAATACGCCCTGCCAATATTTCATCATCCGAATCTAAAAGCTATGCTTGTATAGTATACATATATGACCGTTACCCCTCAATGGCTGACGTTTCTAGTACAATCTATGTTTTGGCACCATCGAATCCAACAGGATAAGTAAGTATTAATGTTTGATGACTAGAAATTGACTCCTTCTTCCGTTCCTGCTGGTCGGGCATACATTTCCCGGACGACCTCTCTCCAGCTGACATTTCAGATGAAACAATGAACACGTCTACCGGCGAATTATTTATTCACTTTCACGGTTGATTCGACACAAGGCTGTTAGTTCAGCTATATTAGCATTCTTAAGGCTGTTGTTTGAAATGGAATAAATATGAGCTGTTTGAATGTACGGTAGCTGTCTCGAGACAAAAGGTATTTTCTTGGTTAATACAGACACATTAAAATAAGTACACACTCCAAATAAAAGAATATTTATATGGATGAGCGTTTGGGGAGCGAGGACGGTTATGCACAAAAGTGCATCTAAACATATCCTACTGTTTCTCTAGGGGTGTGTCAGTGAATAAATTAAGTTGATGCAAAAGTTCACAACCCGCATCATTTAGGTAATTCATAGATGTATAATCAAAGAGTTCAGGATACTTGTTGAGAATGATCAGAAATATATGAGCTGAACAGAAAGTTTCCTGCAAGCAAATCAATAATGTTCCCAAGTGAAATAGATAATAAAAAAGATGCGATCAGTTGGTTTAATAAAATGGCACTTGGCATTATTGGTTTTTAATATTCCGTTGAATGGAGTCCCAAAATCACATTTATTTTTGGACGTCCTCACATGATAATTTATGGTTATACAAAGAAGAATTCGTGTGTTCTAGGTTGTACAAAGAGAAAATATATTGTAAATTTAGCCCTTATTCATTCTATTCAGCTTAATAAAATGCTGCTGTCATTACCAGATTTGTAAAGAGACTTCTGATTTGTACTCCTTTCGGTATAATCAATTTCCGGAGAAGGAAGATGGTGGAAAAGTGGAATATATGTTTATAGTAGTGCGTAAACTTTTGGGAATCTTCCTATTAAAAGTAAACATAATTATGTAGGAGGTTTGTATTGTGACTAAGTGGGATGGACCAGCATGCATTGAAATAAGATTTATAAATTTGGGGTTTTCACCTGGTCACGAAATGATAACTATGAATACATCTTTTTTATTAGGAACATATAATGCTCGTCGCCGATTTGACTCGGTTGCGAAACGTCCTAAATCGTGTAAACAAATACAGAAATAAGCGTCGTGCGGGAATGAACCCGAGTTACCCTTGGAAGCGGCCTCTGCACTTGCCACTGGGCTAACGACACCTGCATGGTAAGGTGAGAGTCTTGAGCGCACATATTGTTCATATCTCTATTCCATGAGCATTGGCACGAATATATATATATATATATATATATATATATATATATACATATGTTATTCCCTATGCTGACAGTATGAAGTATTCAGTGAATGGATAATATGATAATCATGGTGACATTTATTTTATTAGGGAGATATATTTGCTGGGCACCGAGTTGCGAAACGAGCGACCTAGATCGTGTAAATAAATAAAGAAATGAGCGTCGTGCGGGCCGATATAAATTATCCATTCACTGAATCCTTCATATATACATAAATCGGTAAATGTTTGTTTTAGACATTTAATTTATCTTGGGACAATCTATAAATACACACATACGTAATTATAGGCATATTCATAACACGTACTTTAATATATTATTATTTATTATACATTATTTCCTTCTGTTTCTTTACCCTTTTCCCTTTTTTCAAACTCTTGCCCATTCGTTTTCTTGTTCTTCTTTTTAAAACTCTTCGTTTTCGTTTTCTTGCTTTTTTTTCCTTCTTCGAACACTCTCTGTTTTTCTTCTTATATTTCTTCTAACAATTCCGTATCAACTTTTCCCTCCTCTGTATTTCGTTTCTTCTTCTACGTTTCCCTCTAACACTTCTTCTTCTCCTTCTTTCCCCTAACATTTGTCATTCTCCATCTTGTTTAAACATTGCCCTTCTTTCATCTCCCCTGCCATTTCTTCTCCTCTTTATTAAGTTATTAATACTGACAGAATCCTTGCACACACTGTTTCTTTCACATGTGTCTGCCTTCAACTTTTTCACAATTCCTCTTATTATGATTCTCTAAATATCTCACTGCTGGTTCTTCTCTCATTGTCGATACAACTTCCCTTCTATTCATGAATACATTGTTCATATTTTTATCCTCACCCCAGCAACTGTTCTTTTGAACAGTTAGGTGTCTTGACACTGAAATACAAAACACTCCTTCCGGGCTGTTCATTGTCTCCTCTGATGCCGTGTGTCTGCTTTACGATATTTTTGTCACGTCAACACAACACCCACAAATACATTTGTATGTGCCTAAAATCTTGCAAGACACAGCGGTGAAAATAATTATAAGACACCATACAAATATAGCTTGTAATTTCACATATTGGTCAAAGGCCGTAACCCACTTCGTTATATATTTAAAGAAATTTAAGTGAAATACGATTTAAAAATCAATTTTTAGTTACCTCTGATGTATGCAAATCTTAAATATCACACGTTCCCAGTCTGAAAATAAATGTACGGCTTACGGTAGATATATTTTCTGATCTTTTCCAAAAGTGACAGGAACTTTCTATTAATATAACGTTGTTCTAAGTGAGTCACAAAGTTGTCAGATGTCATTTAAATATTGCATACATCACACATAGTGCATTTTCTTCATGTTTTATGGATACTGAGAGGAACACCCATCACCGAAGGAGAAAAGACGAGAAATATGTCGTATTTCGAAAAACAGTAGCACTGCAATTGCACAAAGGCTGGACAGATTTACAACCGCCATTAGCAATCTTTAAAACTATTTTGAAAACATGTCACTAAGAAACGACGTGGATGACCACTTAAATTGACGCTCCAGGTCCTTGTCGCCTTCTTTGAGAGACATCAAAAGGTGAATTGTGCCCGAGGGCTTCCGAAATAAACTTGATCTTAATATCACTGCAAGACGAGTCTATTAAGAAGAAGAGAAAAAAAAAGTAGCTGAAGAAGAAGAAAACCAAGAAGAAGACACGGGAATATCGTTTGCAAGCTTTACGAAATTAATATCATTTGGGTGTATAATTAAAAATCTACACATAGGCATATAATATCATGCGTGTTTGCATATGAAACAGTGATTTCAAACAAATCAACTATTATTTTAAAAGAAAAAGAAACTATTCTTTGTCAGGTTTTAAAGAATCTGGTGTTGAAATGGGGTGATGTTAACGAGTTAACGGTTGTTATAACTTGAGTGTATGAAAGGGAATTGGACGTTTTAGACACAGAGCAGATCTTGTGTAAATTGTGTTTGTTGTCCGCGGTTTCCTGGACTTTGTTCCACCGTCTGTTTGGCGTATTTGTTTTCTTTCTAGGAGACGTGAGGAAAAGGAATGAACTCCTACCCGTTTCTCTTCTTCATTTCTCCTCCTAAAATCCCTCTCTCTTATTCATATGTGCACCCACACCTATATTTTTCTCCAACAGCAACAGTAATCTTCTCTTTGAAATGTATCGTGTACTAGCAGTCCATGTCACCTGTGATATCACGAGAATAATTTACCAAGAATAGAATACCTGTACTCAATCTGTATTGTGTGCTCTAGAATGTTGGAAAATGTCATTTTATAATATTTGTTTACTATTATTATGATGGTCTTCCAATCACGCCTGAGATGGAGAAATGTCATTGTTTTTTTAAATTTTATTTTGAAAAACCCTTAAATGGTCAATGGATATAGACAACAACGTCCGTCGATGAAAAAGCGAAATAACAAAAAAATGTTGACTCTTAGCATGTATTCCGGATTATAATATGAATATTTTACAAGGACATTTGGAGGATTACCACTACCTGCAATTCATTCACGCCCTATAACTGTCCATATCGAGCTTCGGTAGACAACCCCTAGTATTAATACCAGCGAATTGGACATGGTGTACGAGGTCAGAAATTAATACAAAGTTACCGATAGAATACGACTATTATATATATATATATATAATCTAAGTGTATTGCTAATGGTTTCACTAAGAGATTCATTGGAAATCAGGATGAAAGTGTGTGTTAATGATCAGGAATTAACACAAGCGTCACTAAGAGAACAGAACGATCATATGTATAACGTAACTGTGTTGCTAATGATTTTACTATATAAATGCATTGAGAATCATGAAGATAGGGATTGCCCTTTTGAAGGAACTAATACAAGCGTCCATGACAAAATAAGATAATTACATGCATAATGTAGATGTATTGCTAATGAATATACTATAGAAATCAATTAAACATGATTTCACTAAAGAACGCATTAAAAAACAGGACGAAGGTTATTGTCAGATGTTAGGAATTATTACCAGTGTTACTGGCAGAATAGGGATATTATATGCATAATGTAAATGCGTTTCTAACGATTTAACTATAGATATCCATTGAAAAGCAGGATAAAGGAATTGTCAGTTGACAGAAATGAATGCCAGCCTTACTGACACGATAGTTCTATTATATGCCTAATACTTCCTTGAAAAATATGACGCTTCATATTTTATTTTGCCGACATTTAGAATATGTATGAATACCTCGCAATATAATACAAAATGCTAAGGAACTTTAAAATAGTCTTAACAACGAGCAGAACATGAATTGCATTTCTTTCACAAGACTGTATTTTATCGGAAGGTGCTATTGTATAGAAGGAAAGGAATTGAGCTTTTTCAATAAATAGCGAACACCAATATATTTTCTTGAAAACCTGTTTTAAAACACAAAGCCGGTGTATGCCTCAAAAGCCTCCTGGAAATGTGCAATAAAATACTGCAGGGATTCAATGCTTCATTGCTGTATTTGCTTTTTTTCTTTCTCACTTTTGCTTTTTTTTCTTACCCGGCAGCGTACACATAAATCTACATATGAAATATTTCGTTTCAAATGCAGGTCGTCTATGATTCCCCCGAATGATTCTGGAGAGTCCGTGATGGAAAAATCAAAATTTCCATCATATTCTTGGAAGTCCTCAACAAAATGCATTTTGATTTCACCAAGGTCTTTTCTGTTCGGACAGTGTTTTGTCAATCGAAAATTGATCAGTAAAAGCTTTTTTCAAAAATGATTACGCACACAGCTACACACTCACATAATGGGCCTACATGCTACAGGACTATCGATTTAGTGAGCAAAGTCCTCCAAACACACAATGAGAAAGGCTCATGACTCAGCCAAATGTATTTGCATGATTTCTGCACATTTAGAATCGTCAGTTTATCAAGTGTTTCACAATGCTATAGAGATGTATGCGTAACTTGGTCAATCTTTACAATTCACTTCACATAAACTGCTGAAATTTATTTATACATATATAATGTTGTCGGTAAGAAAATAAAAACATCCACATAATCAAATAACAAA
>VCCN01001303.1:128343-147659 GCA_006491835.1 Architeuthis dux
TCTATGACTGTGATTTTGTGTTGTTTAAGTATGATCTTAATGTGAGGCCAATTGGAAATAACCAGGTCTTTGATGCATTATTTCGCATTCGGATATGAACGCGGCCTCAATGCATCGTCGTTTCATGGAATTATGTATATATTTTATGATGTGGGTTTTATGTAAGTTAAAATTGTGGTTGTGTGTGTATCGGTGACTGAGGTCTCGACGGTGTTCATATATCCTTTTTTTGAGTGGCCTGGACGTTTCGCCGATATAAACCTTGCTGCAGTCACTGCATGATACGACGTATAAACCGGCCTCGGGTGGGAGTGGGTTGTTGTGTGTTTTTTTAAAATTATGTCCCTGATGGTTGCGGAGGTGGTTGTGGCTGTCTGTATGTTGAGTTTATTCAGGTTGATGGTAAGGTTGTCGGTGGTGGCGTTGGTAGGTAGTGTGTTGCGTCTTGTGGTTTTGTTGTCCCCTGTATTGTTATGTTCAGTTTTGGTCCTGTGTATTTTGTATGCCTAGCGTTATGTATGAAGAAACGTGGGTAGTGGGGCGATGAGAACGACTGCATTATGTATTTCTCCTCCTCATCTAGGTATTGACGAAATGCATAAAGATGTATCTTCATGATAATAAACATGTTTGAGATGTAACACGCTTTTCTCATTCTTTCTTTTCCATATTGTCTAACCATATCCGCCATACTGTCGGATTCCCTCACATCCATACAAGCAAACATGGTTCGTTGGACACTTATCATGCGCGGCTACTTGATTTTGAAGCTTTTTGAGTTGAATACATAAAGGCCGAGTTTGGCTGGCGGTCGGAAAAGACTTGAATAGATTACTGTTAAAGTATTTTGACCCGAGATGAAAGCGGAATGTCTCCGAAGCGGCTCGCACCGCCGGGTTCTACTGCAGCAAACTAGTGAAAAGCACCACTCATTGCCTCGGACGATTTCACATGTGCAGATAGGTTAGTTTTGGTGCTGCTGCTGCGTATTTGCAAGCGCGTGGCGGGGGGCATACCTAGAGGCGTGGAAGGAAATGTTTTCGTTCATGTGTTTGTGCAGAGAGGATTTTTCACGAATGTTTTTAGTAACTTAGTGGAAATATTTTTGCACGTGCGTGTGTCCATCTTTGGTTGGTAACAAATGGAAATGCGCACATATTTGTTTATTCCAAGAGTTTTTCGGACTCTAGGACTCGTTTTGCTGTTGCTGTCGTTATTAACACAACGTTTTGGTCGAACAATGCTACAGCCTTCTTCTGGTACACAACCATAATGGAAAGGGGGTCACTTTTCCTCTGTACGGCAAAACAGAAAATAATGTATTTATTTGCCACACTGTTGCTCTTATTATTAATACGACATTTCGGTCGAGCCATTCTACAGCATTCTTCAGATGTAAAATCGGTATGGAAATGGAAACGTTTGCGATCTAGCGCTTTCATCCATACTTCTGGCTATTATCTAGATCAGCGAAAAGCCGTGGATGTATGGCGTATGCCATCTATGCGTTATGATGACTTCGCGCATACGGCGGCATACGTTGTCTGTAAATTGGTAGAAGCATATCTCTGTATCGGGTCTATAACTTGTGTAAGTTGTATTATGCAAAATGTAGTAAACTTTACACAAAGTCATCAAAGGGGCAAAAATATGTAAGATTTTAAAGTCACCAAAGCAGTTTATGAGTATCTGTAATAGGCAGTATAATGCCACTCTTAATTAAAATATCTTTTGTGCAATAATAGGCTCACAAACCGACTAAAATTTGAATTTCCATATTTCCATTTTCAGGCCAATGGGAACCTTTTAGCAAACGATAAATATTTAGTCTGTACATAAAGTCATTGAGTTAAAAATAAAAGAGGAACAAAAACCTATAAACTTGGAATTCTGCCATCAACATTTTCCACCCAATGAAAATTCACATAATAAATATATTCTTATTTTCTATATAAATAGAATCCTAATTAACAAATTATTCTCAGTCAATTTAGCCCTTTTCGTGGCCGGAAAAATCAAAATCAGAGCTTTTAAAACCGTGAAGTGTACAAACAACGTATGCTGTTTATCAAATAAACTGTTGTTAATTTAATTTAAGCCTTTATCTTTCAATTTCTACATGTAAACATGTCTCAATGAAGTGTCAACTAATGTTTTTTGAAAATATTTCCCAACAAATTGGTGACCGCGAGAAGAATACAACTACTTCCAGACGAACGCGGAACCAGCTAGCGGAACCAGCAAGCAGAGACGAAAATCTTTTCAATTAAAATTTGCCATATCAAAATTATATGTTCGATACTCTACTAAAGGACCATCAATCACTATCAATATTTCGGAATAGAAGATATCGACAACAAAGAAAGTTTATCGGTCATCGATCAACTTTAAGGGCGTTTATCTGCTGGTCTCATTAGAAATTCGGAAATAGAGCAAACAAATGCACAAAACCGTGTTCTTTGAAAGAGACTAATTACTAACTAAAAGATCAAACTATCCACTAAAAGCAACTACTGTGACTGGTCAACCATCACCTTGTCGCCTGATTTCCGTCACTGATAACACTACAGGCTTTCGATTCTTTGTAGAAACAGGGACAAAGTGTTCAAGTATAATACCGCCGACCAAACATCAGGGTCTCACACCAGGTCAATACACACTTCAGATATCGAACGGCACCCACATCAATACGTATGGGACAGTTTCACTTACACTCTTTCACTCGATCGTTGCTTATCGCAGATGTTAAAACACCGATAATTGGTGCAGATTTTCTGTCGCCCATTAACTGCAAAATTAACTTTCAGTAATAGTAATAACTGTTATTCTTCGCCGCCTGACGCAATCAATGGGTTAATCTCCCTGTCAATATGAGACAATACTGCCTAATTGACAGCACGACTACACTCTCTGTTTCTAGAATTGTTCTCGACTTTCACTCAACTGGTGTTCGTTCTCCTATGTCGAAATACTCAACTTATTCAAAGATTTCACAAAAATATCCACAACTAAATCAATAATTCTATTTCAGTTTTCTGCTACTTTCCTTTCCCCCCCTCTCTCTCTCTCTCTCTCTCTCACACACACACACACACACTTAATAGTAAGTAAATTATATTTACACACAGATACTAAATATTTACTACACTTTTCATGTATAATTCTTTGTGAACTTTTTATGACCTTTTCATATTTTCTTCAATGAATATACGCACAATACAAAGCTTGTTTATCAAATAAGTTTCTTGTTAAATCTTTTCTTTTTATTAGATGAAGTATTACAAATCATCATTATTAAACTTTATGACTACTTTTTACCTTCATCTGTATTAGTTGCTTTTTATAGCACCTTTCACTCAGGCCGGTTTCCCTTCTGCCGTGTGTAAACAGCGTTGATCGGAATATGCTGATTAATAAGTAAATAATCGGAATAATTGAGGGTGTTATTTGGAGTTCTGCCTTCTGGTTGCGTATACCAAGCTTCCCGTAAGGATGTGGGTTTGAACCTCTCATAAGACTTATTGTTTATTTCCAATCAACGCTGTTTACTCACGGCCGAAGGGAAACCGGTCTGAGTAAAGGTTGCGATTAAAAGCAACTAATAAATTAAGATGACGGCAACAAGTAGTCATGCAATTTAATAATAATGATTTATAAAACTTCATCTAATAAAATAAATAAAAAATGTATTAAAAACTGAGACTACCAGAATATAAAAGCAAACCTGGCTGCCGATCAGAATGTAAACAAACATGGCTGCCGATCGGAAGGAAATATAGGTTTAAGGGGGTTATTTGAACTTCTGCCTTCTGGTAGAGTCTTAGTAGCTCAATTGGTAAAACAGTCGGGCATATACTGAGCTTCACGTGTGGTGTGTGAGTTCGAATCTCACCTAAGACTCTTTATTTCCGATCAACTGTGTTTACTCATGACCGAAGGAAAATCGGCCTGATAAAAAGCAACTAATAAATTAAGACGAAGGTAACATAAAATGTAATAATAATGAAGACATCTTGGTAATTCAAGTTCAGTCTTTATCTTCTTTCAATTTCTATTACATATCTTCCTTTCACACGTCAAAATATTGACGTTAGATATTCCTGAAGTTAAAAGCTGAAGGCGTGCGACATTTAATACATGGAGTAGTTTTCGAATTAGGGAAACAGTTCTTGTCGATTTTATTTACAAGGTTTTGGAAACGATCTTCCTCTTTCTTAATCTATGTGCGTGTTGGGTAGGTTAAACCAACGTCTGTTTCTGCTGTCAAAAGTCTTCGAAACTTTGCTTTAACGTTTAAGCTTCACTTCATTGGCATAAAGTTATATCAATTATTGAACTAGATATACCAGTAGAATGATTATGTAATGAATACAAGGATTGGATGAAAATCACCATAATAACATTAGCGTTGTTATGCTGTGCATTGGAATTGATGAAAAAGGAATTGTCAGTGGTCAGGTATTAATTCAATCGTCATTGATATACATTAAGATATTATATGTATAATGCAAATGCATTAATAAAGGCTCTACTATAGACATGTATTAAATATCAGGAAGAAAGGGATTGCCAGTAGCTGGGAATGAATGCAAGCATTACTGAGAGAATAGAGCTATTATATGTATAACAATTTAGGTAATATAATGGCATGAATTTGAAAGTAAATAATAATGTAATTTATTTAGGCTTAGAAGTATGAACTGTACCATTAAAAAGTTACATATCATGAAAGCTATTTGTAAAATATACGAGGTCTGTCTGCAAAGTATCCAGCCATTTAATATCAATGAGAAAAATAGCTTACCTAGAGCAAAGGCACATTAGTCCTCATCAAAGTAATGTTGGTACCTCATATATTTATGCCGATGTCGCTTGCACTTTCCAAAACAGTCTGCGAATCCTCTTTCGGAGTTGCCATCAGCTGCCACATCACGTTCTCTTTAATCCCGTCCACGGTCTGAAATCTCTTTGGGAAAAGCCAGAAATCGCAGACCTGACTGATACGATGTTTTGCTAATAAAAGCCTGCCCGAGACGTGAGGAATGACTCGCTTGGTCATTGTGAATACACAGGCTCACTCTATGGTGTTTCACTGTCGACTGAGTGACCCCACGGGAGAGTGTCTGTTCACGTATGTGCAGTAATGTTCCTTCTGATTGATTGCCAAGTTACATCCATGTCACGCAACCGGTTCTCGATATATTAAAAATGACTGGATACTTTCCGGACAGACCTCGTATGTTATACACAGAGTTAAATGCTTGCGTTTCCGTCTACCATCTATGCTAATTTCTCTATTTTTGGCTGTCAGCAATTCACGCGTTTAGTCTCTTGTATAATTTTCCGGTAAATTTACTTCTTTATTGATCGAATATATATTAATATAAATCCATTAATTGCCACTTAAAGCAGACATTTGAAGTTCTTAAAATGTGAACTGTAATCTTTTTTTGACCAATTCAGAACTGAACTTCAAAGAACCCAATTAAAGTATTAATTATCAAACATGGAAACAATATCAGAGGAAGAAATTCAAATGAACTGGTTTTCGTCTATCTTAGTTTCTTAAACCTTCCTAATCTGATTTGATTTTTTTGTGACTCAAGCCATGTTTGGTACGAGGTCTTATTTTTGGAGCGTTTTTATGATTTGAGAAATCAAAGCAAAAGTAGGGCAAACTCTCATTAGAAGCAGATCCGATGTCATAAAACCCCCATCACACAACTGGGTCAAGTCTCTTTGACCTGGGAAGTGATCGAAAACAAGGCTAGCCTAAGCTCTTCTAAGACATCGATATCACTAGGGATTTAAGCTAGCTTGTATAGTGTAGGACACTTGCAATGGGGACAGCTTGGTGGGGTAAGATAATTTGCTTATTTTGCACAAGCGCCATCGGTCGGTGTTCGAGTCTAGGTAAAAGCCAAGATTTTGAATGCTAATTTCCAAAGCAGGCATACTCTCACCACAGAGAAGATTGGCGTCGCACAATCTTCCTACACATATTTCCCTAATTTCGCCTTGAGCCGTACTAAGTTAAGGAAGAAATCCGATTTAGAATTTAAAGAACCTAAAAGTCATTTGATGTGTCATATATTTTGGCGTTAGTGAAGAACGGATTATTAATATATTTTCCTGTTATCTCAAAAAAAGTTCAGCAGTTCGGGCAAGAGGACGACCCCACAGGCGTTGGGTCGGGGGCAAAAATCCCATGGCCTGTCCGTCACAGAGGCGACCCACCAAGCCATCCAGTGCCGACTCCACCCCACGAGACCTCGCAATACACGTAGAAGATAACATAAAATAATAACAAGATTGTAAAAGCAATAAACTATGAAAATGAAAAATATTGAACAATATTTTCAATTTCAGTGTTCTAGACGTTATAAATATTAACATTCGAAAACGTCAAAATTAAAAAAAAAAACCTTACTATTTTAAAATTAACGTTTTTATTAATATAGTTCCGTCTTGTGTATTGGTGTATGTCTTCTGATGTAGATGTTACGGCTGTTTAGGCCATTTTCAAAATCTTAACTTAACTTAAGATTTTAAAAGTTTGTTTTTTAATTATAGAAAATCACCCTCTCCATGGAGCAACGGTTAACAAGCCATATCGTCCATTCTTGTGGCCCTGTGCCAGACTAAACTAAGCTTAGTAAATATTGATCCTTACTGGGTGTCCTACACTTGTGGCCTAATGCTGTACTAAGATAATATTGGTAGTAACTATTGAGTGCCTCACCATGGAGCAATTGTTAACAAGCTACCATGCAGACCATTACGACTAGTGAGTTCAATCCTTAATGGGAGCTTTACGCCAGTGGCCTAGTATTGTACTAAGCTATGCATAGAAAATACCCCTCATATCACCGCGGTACAATGGTTAGCAGGATATGTCTCATAGACCATTATTACTGTAGCACGTTCCAGTCTCGCGTGAGTCCAAGTGTTTACTTATACCACACTAAACTCAGCCAAGAAAATTTTGATGAAGAGCACCATACCATAGAGCAATGATTAGAAATCAAATCTCGCAAACCATTACTACTGAAGTGAGTTCAGTCTTCGTTCATTGCCCCTCACTAGCTGCCTTGGGAAAGACTAGTCTATGTTTAGTCAATATCAATATTCGCCTGAGGAGGAATCCAATATAGAATTCCAAGTACTTAAAATTCATTTGAAGAGTTTTTCTCTTTGGTGGTGGTGATGATGATGGCAAAGGGGGGTAGATTATTAATATATTCTTCTGTTATTGCGAAAGACTTGTTCTATTTCTAACGTATAAATCATATTTTTGTGCACATTTTAAATAACATATTTCGATGAAGTTGTGTTTTTTGCTATTAGATATTTTTCCATTTTTGTTCTTTTTATTAAGTTGAAAGTCATTTCTCGATAAATGTTTGCTGCTACTTTTAGGTCGACCTTTTAAATTATTCTCCGAAAATTCTTTTCTATAAAGTAGGCTTTTAAGCATCACCCTGGCTTCGCGTTCCTACCTTTCGGTAGTGTTTGGACTCCCATCATAGAAACCACACATCTGGTGGCGGTTCAAATAGCTCTCGTTTGGGTTTTTTTAGTCAGTAAAGAAGACGAGAAAAACATTATTCTGGACGCATATTTAATATGTTCGCTGTCAAGTATATATTTTAGCGTTATAACGTCTGTGCTGGTATATATTTTAGCGTTATAACGTCTGTGCTGGTATATATTTTAGCGTTGTAACGTCTGTGCTGTTTTTTTTCTCTCGTAACAGATTGGTGAAAACAGAAAGTGTTTGAAACAACATCAGCCGTTATAAGTCCACTGCTGGACAAAGGCCTTTCCCATCTCCTTCTATGCCGACCTAGATTGTGCTAACCTATGTCACGTCTTACCGGCAAACCTTTCTATCTTGTCCCTCCATCTTGGGTCTGGTCTTTTCCTACCGCGTTTACTGCCCCATGGGCACCAGTCGGTTAGTCTTTTCTCCATCTATTGTCATCTCTTCTTGCTAGGTGACCAGCCCATCTCCATTTTTGCTGCATAATTATTTGTATAACATCGCTCACTCTAGTCCTCCCTCTGATCCATGTTGATCTTTTTCTATCTCTTAGAGTTATCCCTATCATTGCACTTTCCGTGGCTCTCTGTGCTATTCTGAGTTGGTTTTCAGCTCATTTTGTTAATTTCCATGTTTCGCATCCGCAAGTCATGGCTGGTAATATATACACAAATGTGTTAAAATAAGATATTTTACTAATTTAAACGAGTATGAAACAGGTATGGATAGTCACTCAATAGAAACACTCACGTGACTGATATATGTTGGCAGTCTTGGAGGTGATCAATTAAAACATTGCCTTTTGTTTGGCAGTGATTACTAAAATAGTCCGATTTAAAGAAGAAAAAAAAACAAGTGTAAATGCTGCCGGACACAAAATAAGAGATCAATTTAGGATAAACTTACATTGCAAATTGAACCCTCCCGCCACTAAGAACCTATTTAGGGGAGACATTTTTAAAAATACGTAATAAGGAGGCAATGTACAGGCAGCAGCAATGGGGCTACAGTGCGGAAGATTTAACTATATTGACAGTTTTAGGGATAGTTTCGGTTGGAGGTTTATAATATCTTGGCCACCTTACGTTCAGCACATCCGTATCTACTCTCATCGCTTCGTATTTTGTAAACATATTTTACACTTTCTAGTAGGGTTTTGTTTCTGGACTGGACTGACCACTTGCTAAAACGAATTATCTCGGGTCAAAAGTCTAAGAGAAGTAACATACGGCACATATTTGCGAATAAATGATTGAATCTTAAACAAATTTAAGCATAACACGAGTAGATTAATAGCGATTTGGGCGCCTACCATGGCACAATCGTTAGCAAGCTTTTCTTGCGGACCGTTTCACTAGTGTAGTAAGTTCTATCCTTACTAGATGCCCCACTCCTATAGCCTTTTGCTAAACTAAGCTAAGATCAATAGATAACTATGGACGCCTATCATTGCTCAATGGCTAGCAAGCTCGTATTTTTGACTACGCGAGTGTAGTGAGTTCGCTCCTCACTGGATTACCCAATCCTGTAGCCTTTTGTCAGACAAAGCTAAATTTAGTAAATACAGTCTGCATATAGTCAATGAGTCATATTAGAGTATAGGCAGAGGCAGACCATTAGTTAACAAACAACCAGGAATTGGATAATTGGATTTAAAATAACAGGTTGGTTACTAGAATTGCCTACAGGGTTATTGTTATGTTTGCAATTGTTAATACTAGATTCATTCTCCATTTGATTAAATGTATCTTAATAAAGCGTATGCTATAGTTTGCTTTCTATAATAATGCTCTGACGTACAATACCGGTGTTGGCAATGATTCGAAACCTTTATGTGCCTGAAGATATTTTTTGCATAGAACTTGTTTTGTCTGTATTCTCGTACAATCTTTATTAGAATTTAATGCAGCAGCCATAAATTCAGCGTAAGATATTGATTTTAACGAGACATCTTCTCTGTGGTTTAATATTATCTTGCGTTTGTGCCATGGTTTGTTTGGTCTGTGTGCAAACATCTGGTGTTTGGCATAGGACTACCATTTATAACGTTGGAATGACTCTTATGATGTTAAACATGTTTAATGTATGTATGATGTTTAATTGTATAAATATCTTATTGGAATTTTTGCCATTATTATTTTCAGTTTTAATGTTAATTTCAATCATTTCAATTTTCAATTTTCAAGTGCATTTTCAGTTTTTAATTGTATGAAAATCTTAACAGAATTATTGCCATTATAATTTTCATTTGAATTTACATTTGAATTTTCAATTATTCCAATTTTGAATTGCATTTTCAATTTTTATGCTAATGTTTGTTTAAACAAACATTAGCATAAAAATAACAATTGCGATTATTATTTTCATTTTGTAATTGTATGTTCAATTTTTTCAATTTACAATTTGCAATTTTAATTGTATTTACAATTCTTTTTCAGTTGTCAGTATTTGATTCATGAACGTCTTCTCAGAGTGTGTGCAATTACTTTTCTAAATTTGAATTGTATTTGAATTTTTTTCGAATTTACAATTTTCAATTGTATTTTCATTTTCTTTTCAATTTTCAATTTTTGATTTCTGAAACTTCAATTCTATTAAAAGATATAAGCCATATCAAGGAATGCTAGCTCTGTGGTGCTTTCTCATCAAGACAATTCCATCTAAATTACAGTCGGTAGCTTGAGCCTTTAAACACCTCTAAATTGCATTTTATTTAAAAATCTTTCTGAAATATCTGAAAATGTGCAGTGAAGAAATTCTAGCACCATAATTATTCAGTTTGCTAATGCAGTCAAAGCTAAAATACAATCGCGATTATTGCTTCATTCTTTCTATTTTCCTCTACTGCCAGAATTTGCTGTGTCATCATATAAACCATTATATGCCATTAGTAAAGTGAATGGAATTTTTTTTAATAGTCCCTAATTTTAATTTGTTTAATAGACTCTAACCGTGATATCACAGATCATAAATCTTACCCGTGTCATCACCAGTTACACAAAGAGCTAGTAGATAATACTCTATGTTAGTCTTTTGTTTTCAAAGTTTACACTGAGAAACGGTCGACATACCTTGACGTCAGCTCTAGTGTGGTGATTGTAAACATCGTCGTACTAATTAACCTTTTCTAATTAACACATGTTGATTGATATCTGCGTTTTATGCACGTGGCATATTAGTACAGACACCGGTAATTGTTGTGAATATTAGCTCGGATATTAAACTAATGTTCTGTCCTTATTGAACCATTAGAAAAATATAGAGATACTGACATTTTTTGGTAGACTGGAATAGAAAAGATACATACATCTATTCTATCGGTAACGCTTGCCTTAATTCCTGAAAACTGACAGTACATTTCTCCCCGATTCTCCATACATTTCTATAGTAAAATAATCCACAATACACTTGCATTATAGATAATAGCCCTATTCTGCCAGTAAGAATTGCCGTAATTCATGACAACTTAGAATTCATTTCCTTCTGATTTTCAATGTATTTCTATAGTTAAACCATTAGCAATGCATTTACATTATACATATCATAGCCATATTCTATAGGTAACGCTTGCCCCAATTCCTTACCACTGATAATCCATGTCATTCTGATTCTCAATGCATGTCTATAGTAAAATCATTAGTAATGAATTTACGCTATATTTTGGGTGCTCCACACTTGTGGACTTGTGCCAGACAAAGCTAATCTCCATAAATACATTGTTTGCCTCACCGTGGTGTAATGGTTAGCAAGCAAGTGTACTAGCCCATTACTATTTTGCAGTGTGTTCGATCTCATTGGGTTTCCCCTCTTGTGTCAGCTAAGCTCAGTAAATACTTTTGGTCCCTCGCTGTAAGGTAATGGTTATCGAGCTAGTCTTTTGCACCTCATTACAAAATTAGTGTGTTCGATCTCAATGAGTGCTCCACTCCTGTGGCCTTGTGTCAGACTAAACTTGGTAAATGCCTGTGTTAATTTGCATTTTGGTTAAAGGAAATATTTCAAATAATCTTATCACACGATTTTCCATTTGGGATATTTTAATGTCATTAATATGCTATGATATGATAGAAAAACTCAGAAATAATCTAAACAGGTCTGGTTAGTCACTCAATAGGAGCCGTCACGTGACTAACGTCTTTTGGCAGCATGCATGCCATGTTGGGGTTGATCAGTTAAAAAGTTTGGAAAAGGGGTGGTCAACGAATAATATACTTCTCTCGCCTTTTGTTGGTGGGTGATCACTAAAAATGTCTGAATTTTCAAAACAACAAGCGCGAACTGCTGGAAACAAAGTAAGGGGCGAATTTAGCATAAACTTACGTTGTAAATTGAACCCCCCACTATAAACCGGTGGGGGGGCGGTTAAAAAACAAAATTATTTTTCTAGACATAATAGGGAATAAATGTTCAGATTTTTAGCACTCTAGCTCCACTGGTGCGGCCTGTACGCGCGACACATACAATCAGCCAATCAGCCAGCCAAACCCACTTAAAACTGAAGAGACCTATGTTGATGTTGACAGTTTTGGTTGACATAATAAGGAGCAAATGTTCTAATATTCAGCACTCTAGCTCCATTGGTGCGGCCTGTACGCGCGACACATACATAGACAGACAGCCACCTAGCCGATCAGCCAGCCAGACCCACTTAAAAACTGAAGAGACCTATGTTGATGTTGACAGTTTTGGTTGACATAATAAGGAGGAAATGTTCAAATATTCAGCCCTCTAGCTCCACTGGTGCGGCCTGTACGCGCGACACATAAATAGCCAGCCAGCCAGCCAGCCAGCTGACAAGCCAGCCAGACCCACTTAAAAACTGAAGAAACCTATGTTGATGTTGACAGTTTTGGTTGACGGTTTCTAATTTTAGGTTCGTCGGTTATGAATTACTCTTGTACGTTCACAAACGCCTCCTTTTGAACGGAGACTTCACAACAAAATCAATGAAATGGTAAATCATGAGTTTACTTTCAAAATAATAGAACTTCATTGACACTTTTATCAGTTTGCCGGTCACTTGGTCAGTGCGATGCTATGATAAAGAGATAGATTGTGCATTGTTATTAAAAGGGTAGACTTGGCGACTTGCCAATCTAAAAGTTTAAAATTTCTAACATAAGTAAGAGCATATGTCTATGTCAATAAATATCTTTCGCGTAGACGCTTGGCGATGATAAAATATTTATCGAATAAAAGATTGAGCGTATCTACTGTATTGACCCAAAGTTTATCGACCAAAGTTGCTTTATGTCGGTTTCGCAAGTTTAAAACTTAAATAAATGTTTAAAAAATACCGTTGCTGTGTTAAATACGTTACTGTTTTCAATTTCTACCAAATAATAATAGTAAAAACGGCCGACTGTTAATGGTCGGAGAAGGGTGGTTAAAAAGAAAACATTATTAATACATTGCATTGTCACTGTCATGCCAACGTAAAAGGCAAACATCGTTAGAAAATAGGAGAGACCGAAGTGGTGGCATTTACAATCTGGTCACGGTACTTGGAATGAGATACCAATCTTTTAGAAAAAATCCAGAGACGAGCAACTACGTTAGTACGGGAATTAAAAAGTATGAGTTATACGGATAGGCTAAAAGTGTTAGGATTAACATCGTTAGAAAATAGGAGAGATCGGGGAGACTTAATAGAAATGTTTAAGATTATGCGTGGTTTTAGAAGTAGTAAACCCTGATGTATTTTACTAGAAGGGGGCACAAAGGACTGAGGGGCCACACATATACGATAGAAGCAAATAGAAGTAGATTGAATATCAGAACATTCTTTTTAGCAATAGAGTGGTAGGACTTTAGAATAGATTACCGGTATATGTAGTGCTACCAATAGATGCAAATGATTTTAAGGAGAATTATGATGTTTATTACACCACTGCAAAGGTTTAGGGCTATAGGTATTGTGTAAATATGATTGTTATGATGTGTACTTGTATATACAAATTGTATACTTTTTTCACGCTAAAATAAAATGTTCTAAAATGTTCATGAAAAGAAATCTTGAAATTCTTCATAAACAGGACACTTAGCTTAGTACGGCAGAGGGCTAATGTTCCAATTGGGAAGGCTCTGACTTGAAAATCAGTGTTTGAAATCCAGGTCATTGCTTGGGCTAGATCTCCAACATATGTCACCGGTGATAAACACGTAACTATTACAGCGAAAATATGGAAGTTCTTGCTATTTGATAAAGGAAATCGGGTCTTTTTCGTTAGTCTGCACCAAAAGCTACTGATCATTATTTTAAATGAAGTTCTATTTTCTTTTTTCGTACAAAAAAAGCCAAATGCTGCAAAAATCTGACAATTTGACTGATCTGGAACTGAAAAGATATACAAGACTCACCGTTTGGGAGACAGTTTGAAATTGATTGATTCTCCAAGATCAAACTGACCCAAACTAACACCACGATGAAATGTATGTTCTAATGTTCTTAAAAAATGTTCTATCATTTTCTGCAGATACAATTCTGTGAGTTTCGACGAAAGAAATCTGAGAGACCTGAATTGACATCTTTCTTATTTCTGAATGTCCTGGCACTGAGAAATTGTTCTAATGATTATACAATGGTGCTAATGCGTATGTTCATTAATGAGTCCGTAGCATAAAGATGAACAAGTATTTATTTTGCACAGCAAACATTCATTTTTCTACACAACCTCCTTACTTATCAATGCGCTGTATTCAGTTATGAATAATAATCAAATATATCCACCTTCTAATACATTGATCTATTCGGAGCAGTGAACTCATCTTGATCGTTATAGTCTCAACATTTCAGCCTTTATACCATCCGGATTTCTTCAGGGGTCTGTCATATTCGGTAATTTTCTGGGAATTTCGAACCGAAACCTTTATTTAATTCACGGTGATAGATTGTTCTCATTCCGCTGTCCATGCTAGAGGATATCAGTTAATGGCACCAAGCAATTGTTCTAATGATCGAAACAAAGGTCCTTGTGATTAAACCGTTGCTTTTACCACGGAACTAGAGTACCTAACTTTCACTGCCTGACTCAGGGTCAGACTATAGCAACCAAGATGAGGACATACGTCTGAATAGATCAATGCATAATGTTGAAATAGTCAGTATTGTTACTAAACATAAGCCTAAGATGGTCTCTATTAGATTTCTTGGAGTGGAGTTTGGCCATTATTGGTATCGATCCAAAAGTTATAATATAAACATACAATCGATCTACCTGTCTAGACAATAAATATGAAAGACACTGACCAATCGAATACTAAATAGATTGAAACTTCGATATATGAAGAGGTAAAATGGAGTGAAAAGAGAGTACGAGACAAATAGAAAAGAACAATTTGTATAGAAGAGAGATAAGGGAGTGGTAGAGCGGTATGGAGAGAGGGAGAGACAGGAGAGAGAAAAAAGAGAGCTCAGGAAAAAGTAATGGCATTAGGTAGACAGGTCTGCTTAGACAGTCAATAGAAACCGTCATATTACCAAAATATTTTGGTAGCATGTCGTGTTGGTGGTGATCAATTAAAAAAGTGGTGACGAATGAATAAGTTACTTCACTCACCTTTTAAACTTTGTTTTTCAAAAAACAAGTGGACACACACTAGTGATCAATTTAGCATAAACTTAAATTGTAAATTGAACCCCCGCTAAAAACCTATTTAGGGGTGAATTTTAAAACAAAATGTTTTCTTCTAGACATAATGTTGAAATTGTCAGCCTTCTAGCTGGTGTGGCCTGTACGCGCGATACATACATAACCAGCCAGACAGCCAGCCAGCCAGCCAACCAGCCGGACCGACTTGAAAACTGAAGAAACCTATTTTGAGTTGTGTTTGACGGTTTCTATAATATGAACGACAGAAAATTGGATGCCTACCGTAGTGCAATAGTTAACAAGCTCGTCGCGCAGATCTAGAGTAGTAAATTCAATCTTCACTGGGTTCCCAATTACGCTGACCTTGTGCCAGTTTAAGCTCAGCTTAGAAAATAACTATTTACACACCGACATAAAAATAAGCGCACCTACATTGTTACGTAACAAGTTTGGGTGCCTGCATTATTTGTTCAGCAAACTAATCACGAATCATCCGCGAATTCGATCCTCACTAGGTGCCCCAATAGCCCAGCCTTATAGCAGACTAAGCTCAGTAAATCACAAGAAGCTCCTTTGGCTGAGATGGTTGTCTATTTCTCACTGATGAGAGCCACGGTAAAACCCAGGATTTCTAATATTGATTGATTTTTTTCCTGGGTAGTGAGTAATTTCTGATTGCTTGTGTGTAAAAAGAATAGAAAATGGCTATTGTTCCCTTCAAACTTTGCTCTCGTGACCACTTTTGTGACAAACTTTGCTTTCGTGACCAGGACAGTGATATTCATATGGAATTGCTTTTCTTACTTTATGTGATTAAAATGTGGGAATTCGCCCGTTGTCTAATTGAAAATACGTAGATCTCAAATTATCACTGTCCTGGTCACAAATTGACATTTTCCATACTTTTTAGAGGTAATTAATTAGAAAATAACACTTATTACCCGGGAACAAAAAAGTAAAAAAAAAAAGAAGCTGCACAGTGTAATTAGCGCAATACATTCTTTTTACTCCTACTTTTCTTTCCAATTTGACCTTGTGACTTACTCTCTCTCTGATTACTGTCAAGGATAACAATAGGTGCAATACCTTTTTACTGCATGGGTTATAAGGTAGTTATGGGGGTGCTCACTAACCAACTGTTCTTCGTCAGCCATCAAGGCATGCCAGCAACGAGATTTCTTTCAAAATAACTGGCGATAGGACAGAGCGCGGGGAGGAGTGGAATTAGTCCGAAGTGAACATGAACTGCCTCAGCTGGAATTCGAACCTGGTTTGCCAGTTTTATTTTTCGCACTGATAACCGTTACGCTACCTCGCATCTAAACGTCAGGGAGCAGTGAAAGAAAACGCTCACAACGAAGAAAGCAAGAGTGTGAAAAAGCCTGGGACACAGAGAGACACGAAGAGAAGAACGAGAGAGAGAAATAGGAAATAACATGGCAGAACTGGAAACAGAGACATAGAGAGAGAGAGAGGGAGAGAGAGAGAGAGGGGGGAGAGAAAGAGGTGCTAGAGAGAAAATGTTGGTCGAATCTGATTTAAACGACTGTACTTTTCATTTTATGATTAATGACATTTCTATGCGAATCGATGTTGTATTTGTCTGCTTTTATATACAGAATCGGCTCAACAGTGGCAGTTATTGTTCCGACAGCCCACACAGGGGAAGATAATGTTTCCGGATTTATACGAACAAATGGCGAATTTATTTGCAGACTCTACAGATCCGAAGTCCTATGTCGCCTTTTCGACATGAACTCCGAAAACATTGGCATTTTTGGTGATTACGCTCGCTTCGACAGTAAATATTTAGGCACATATCAGTTCACTACCCCCATCTACAGAGGGACGAGGTGACATAAGGTTTACCAGTACTGAAAAGGGAACCGACACACTAAGTTCGAACTATGACTGAGACTGCTTTGGGAAGAGCACGAATCCACATCCCTGTGCTCTGTTCTATCACCAGCTATCTTGGCAAAAATGTCTAATTGCTGGCATGTCACGATGGTGACCGAAGAAGAGATTGGGTGAATCGTACTCGTGGAAAACCACTCTCCCATAGTTACCTCCACATGCAGGCAGTAGTAACAGTAAAACTCTATTAAAATAAAGCGTGCCGTCTCTTGAGAGACAACTCCCAATGGAGTATACACCCGGTGACGAAGACCCGCTTTATATTGCATGCGTCAGCTTAGTGATCCTTGCAAGTTTCAAGTAGGGTTGGGACCAGGAATTTATTCTTACAAGATTTTATGACCACCCCCTTGGCAGGATGTCCACCAAAAGGATACCTCCACCCTAATCACACAGCTTAGAGTATACTCAATTAGCTGCTGGGTGCACTGGGAAATCTGTCCTAATGAAGAGTTTTCCACACTCTTCGCTCATACCGGGAATCGAACCCATGTCAAGTTTGACAATGCGCCTAAGGGAGTTTTACTGTTACTACTGCCTGAGCGAGGAGATAGCTATGGGAGAGTGGTTAAAATATCTATTCATTATGAGTATTTGTTAAGTTGAAACAAAATATTTAGGATTTGTTTTTGACAAAATCTTTAATATAATATAAATTCATAGCATCATTATTCAGTCTTCATTTTCGTGGCTTTCTATGACCGTACAGCTAAATTGTGCATTGCATCCTAAAAGAACGATTCCGGTGTTGAGTCGATGAATTCTTCGAGGAATTTTCAGATATCTTAAAATTGTTGGAAAAGTTGACCAGACAAGAAGAGTAGCATGAAGCGGAACACGTGCCAGTCTGAAGGTGATAGACCTTGGGAATGCGTTGCATGTAGAAGAACTTGCAAAGCTAAATGATCACTTGCTGAGTCGCATTTGCAGCATGAGGAACGGTGTTGTTATGCAGCAAAATCACCGGTCGGACTCCTTGACAAGACAAATATCTTTTCTGAGTTCGGTATTTCTGAGATGAGGTGTTAGTATTACTGATACTCCGGCCTTCTTCAGGTGTCACCGACAAAACTTGACACCTGAAGAAGGCCGGAGGGTACATCGGCCGAAACGTTGTGGAAATGACAACCAAGATGAGGATCTCAGTCCGAACAATAGTATCAGTAATATCTTTTCTGTTCCAATGCCTCATTCAACTGAGCGAATTGCTTACTGTAACGTTGCACAGTATCAATTTGTCCAGTTTTCAGCAATTCGTAACAAAGACATCTCTTTGAATCCTACCAAAAACATATAATGATTTCTTTTAACCTAGTAAATTCCATTTATGTTTGGATGTTGGAGGTTTTCATGGATGTAGACACGATTTCCTTCGTTTTTGGAGACTCGTGGTGAATCCATTTTTTATTGTCAGTGACTATCTTGTCCCAAAATAACATTTCTGTATCGAGAAAGAATAACATACTGAGTGTTCCAACGTTTACTAAATGACGTATTGCTGAAGCAATAGAGAGCTAAGTAAACTTTAAAGACACTTGCATGATTTACCCGACAATATGCAAAACATGGCAATGGGAACTTTTGAATCAATTTAATATGAAGTTTATTCTGGCTGAAGGCCATAATTGTCTGGTATCCTGAGAAGATCCGACATACTACGCAGTAGTATCAGCTAGACTAGCTTACTACCCAGTACGCCATGGTGAAGTGGTATATATCTAAGTATATATGTATTTATGGAATAAACATGCTCGAATGTACTCCTGTGTTGAGGTAATATGTATGTATATATATATATAGAGAGAGAGAAAGACAGAGAAAGAGAGACAGAGACAGAGAGAGATAGAGACAGAGAGAATAAGCAAGAGAGACAGAGAGGAGATAGACAGACAGAGACAGATAGAGAGACATACAGACAGAGAGAGACGAATATCAATTTGGCCGATGGTCTGCTAAAATAACTTGATGCAAGATTGCCATAAAAAATAATGTTACAAACTAGAAAATGTAAATGTGTCGTCTGGTGAGTCTACTATTTCCATAAATTAATCTTCCAGTATAGAAAGCATTGTGTTTTTGTACTTCGGAAAAGGCCCAGTCTGAGGCAACCATTAAAACGTGAGGCAACACTCGTTATGTAAGCGACACCCATATTATTATGTGAGCCATCTTGATTTGATGGTGGCCATTTTCAATGAGGGAACACGTTGAATAAAGTGATTTACTGCCATTATCAATAAAGCCCACATCTATCTATCTATCTA
>VCCN01001303.1:300092-313236 GCA_006491835.1 Architeuthis dux
ATACGGAGCTGTACAATCCTTCTATTCTATAAACAGTAAATTCGTTTACTTAAATTTCAATAATCAAGTTATCAATCTCTTTCAACTTATACATGACACGGGAGCTAGACGCCTAATTCCGACCTGATGCCCTTGCAATAGCACATTGCTGACTCAATTTCGACGTTCATGTTCAGAAAGCCTTGATGACAGGCTACACCGGTTCTACGTTTTGACAAGCAGCAATGTTTTTTCGTGTTGTTTCAACACCCACTCTTTTGCTCTAATTACATGGGTCGATCGATCACACTTGACAGGAAGGTTATTCAAATATTCATGTCATTCTGTTGATAGCTGTAAAAATCGATACTTATTATGATAATTAAATGTTTAACTAAACAGTGTGACGAATGATAAGGAAGTTTCTGGCGCCGTTTCAATGAATTGATCTTTAGAGACAAAGAGAGCCACATGCCAATATGATAGTCATTGTTTTTTTAGAACAGCTTTATTTAACGTTATTTGAATTCAGACATGAAGTATTTTCATTATTACTTTTTGACTAGATTTCTTCATCTTATTGTTGTTTTCTATTACAACATTCTACGTTGACATACCCTCCGAAAGTAAAGAGCTTGAAGTTGGAATGAATAAGTAGCTTCCGATGAGACGTGAACACGCATCCGATAACACGGGTGTTCGTCGACTAATTCAGAATTGTGTCCCCTGCAGTAACAATTAGCACTCTAGCTCGGTTGTCTCCGTGTTCTACACGTACATGTCCAGATCAGATTCCGACGTTCATGTGCGGGAGGCCCAGGTGTCAGACAGCACCGGCTCTACGTTTTGGTCAGAAGTAAAGGTCTTCTTGCTGCTACTCGACTTCTCCGTGTTGTTTATGCTTGCGTTTTATTGTGCACGAAACTAGACGAGGTTGGTCGATACGATTTCCCCGCAATCGTATCATATACCATATCACTTGCAGAAGTACAATGTAACATAGAAGGTTTTGATATATAACAGCAATACTGATTGACAAGAAAGCTAGAATGACAAGAACTCAAGATAATTGCTGGACAAACGTTGTACGTGAATTAGCCAAATGAAGATTGCGCAACCTCATCCAACCTCATCCATACATACCTTCCATATGTCTCAATCTCTTACTGGTCGAAACCGAGGAATGTCTTTCATATCTGAAAGACTGTTTATATACAAATACAGTTTATATAAATGCAACATGAATGTCGTTCGAGGGGATTGAGGGTGTAGACTTTTCGTGCTTTATCTATCCCATTCTAAGCTAGTTTCTTTTGCGACGCCGACCTTAGATAAGGACCAGAACTATGGCACTAGATGGGGACCTTACTAACTCCAGTAGTAATGATCCGCGAGACTAGCATGCGAACCCCTACTCCACGACGAGAGATCTTTTTTGATATTTAGTAAATTTAGCTTAGTATGGCACAAGGCCATAAGTATGGGGTACCCAGTTAGGATTAAACACACTACAGTAGTAATGGTCTGTGTGTTTAGCTTGCTAAACACTACTCCACAGCAAGGCACTCGTTTGATATTAGCTTCTCTTAACACAGCAAGAAGCTATAAATGTTGGTACCAGGTGAGGATCAGATTCATTAGAGTAGTAATTATTTGTGATACGAGTTTGCTAGGTATTGCTCGACAACAAGGTGCCCTAAATACGTATTTACTAAACTTAGCTTAGTGGGCACAAGGCCACAAATGTCGGGTACCCAGTGAGGATCGAACTCAGTTACTGGTCGTTCACGGATTTTAACTTACATAAATAATTACTCATTGGTGAAACACAATATTCTCTATACATAGTTTCTGCATTCCAATTTGACCTTCTGCTGAGTTAATCTTATTGAATATCAACATCAAACCTTGTTGGACGTCCTTCTGATCTTCACAGTTCGCTCAGAGCAATCAAGACAGAAACAATAAATTAGCTTTCACTAAATCAAGCTGCATTCACTCTAGCAAATACCAAGAAGGTTTTGCCATCCGCAGGAACACGGTCGTTGATAAATTGGTAAATAAAATTTAGAAACTTTAGCAGTCTGAATCCATTAGATGAAATGTATCATTCGATTGGCAAGCCCTTTTCAGAGGCTTGCACTTACAAATAAACAAATAAATCTACGATGTTTATCTCAGGTTTATATTGATTTTTCCAAACTGACAATACGGTTTAGAGTATTGATGACTTTCTCATCTAATCAATTCTAACACCCTGTCGTTTAACTAGTACATCGCGGGGAAGACGGGTTGCTGTGAGTTGATATAGAAGCGTGAGATGTTTTAACTGTTAGGTGTCTTAAAATGACAAATTATTTATTTTACTTTTCGTGAGTAGGAACGATAACAATGTTGGCCTCTCACCAAAAACAAAATGCTTACACCATCAAAAAACCACAAACATTTTGCTCTCCCTGTAGACAGATTTATCGATTAGCTGTCTGACATAGGAAACTTGAAATATTTCCCTTCTGTCGTTGAAATAAGCTAAGGAGAAGTAATCCCCCGTCTGACGGGGATGTTTTAAACTGTCTCCAGGGTTTTGCTGAAATAAGAGTTCTCTCAATTTATTTAGATGAACTTATAGAACGTTTGTTTAGAACTAAAATAAATTGCCATTTGAGAGTTCTACTATTGACGGACGGTGTGGTTATTTGGATAGATTTGTCTCTGTATTAGCCTTCTATTTTAAAAGGTTAATGCAAATGTATCTACCGTATATTTGATACTATTTGATAGCTGAGTTGATGTGATTTTCAATGCTGTCGAGTCAACCACTTTCTTTTCTTCTCACATTCAGTCTAAAAACTTCATCTCTGGAGTGAAAGGCTTCAAGCATTTTATTATATTGCTCGTTTATTGTTCCAAATTTCTTAATTTTCTTATCCAGTTTAGAAAGGAACCCGAATTTCTTACGACATATACTGTATTTATGACTTTATTATGGTTTATTTTGTTTAATGTCGTTTACAAAATATTCCCTTTTCTTCGCAAATATTCTGTTTTTAAATTTAATATTATTGTAATATAATCGGTTTGATAGCACAACTGTTATAAATCTCGTCATTTTTCGAAACCGTATGATTTAAGTAGTAGAGATGTGGAAAGATTAGAACTATGTTGTTGTGGTTGAGAGTTCTCGTTTATATTGAATAGAGTGAGAATTAGAGGTCGAACAAGGGATTAGGTTTTTCCTTCAAAACATTTCGTCTGACCACCCCCAACCGTAGAAATGTTTTAACGCCCACTTTCGCTGACTGATTTCTCTGCTGATTCTGCTGACCACTGGTCGCTTTGTATACAGTTTCATGGTGAAAGCCACTCTGACGTATACCCAAATCAAGTGACCAGATCACGTGTTCTATCCTAATTCGACAACGTGTAATATTGACGTGTCCTTTGATCATACCACCATGACCGTATCTAAAGCTATTGCATACATTACATAAATATGTTTGATTTAATATGCTTCCGAAGTTGTAATGTTTGTTTCCGTTGAATATTCTGATGAGTTCATTGTTGGGTAGTTGGATTCTTGTTTTTATTTGTACAACACCAACACTGTACATTTATGGATAACATTCCAACATTATAAATAAACGTTGGGGCAGCTTGGATCAATGTATCCAATTTATTTTTATTTTTTAGCAAACTTTCGATGGTTGCATTTTATGGAGAAATAATGAATCTATATCGGCCTTTACAATTCCACAAGATAAGAGCAATGAGAAGACAGAACGTTGTTGTTGTTGTTGTTGTTGTTGTTGCTGTTGTTGTTGTTGTTGTTGTAATAATAATAATAATAATAATAATAATAATAATAACAACAACAACAACAACAACAACATGCAATTGCATGTTCCCAACAATCTTCTGGTGACTATTGCAAGATATTGTGTGAGAAGAAATCCTCTCAAATATCCAGAACCTTCTTCAGTATCATTGCAAGCCACAGCACCGTTTTGGCCAAGACAGTTTCAATTCTTCCTCCAATCTCCAATTCCTCCAATCTCGATTCTAGCGTTTTTGGCATCGTTCCAAGTGCTCCAATTATTATAGGCATGACCATAACCTTCCTATACCACAACTTCCTCAATTACCGTATGTGGTCTTGATATCTTTCTATTTTTTCGCCCTGTGGCACGCTGATACAGCGACATCGGACATCTGGTAGACTTTCTTTTCCCTGTTTACATCAACCGCATTCGGTATTTTGTTTGGATGGGATGATCAGTCTGAATCTCAAAATCCTAACGAATTTACTCTTTTTGTTTTTTATGACAGATTCTGGTTTATGCTCAAACCATCCGTTTGCACAGTTCCCAGTGAATTACTGTCTCTACCCTGTTATGTCTCTTTTTGTATTCCTTTTGAGCCATGTTGCTACAGTCACTTATGATGTGGTTTACTATCTCGTCTCTTTCTCAAGAAAGTATACATTTGACGTATATTTTCGTTTTTGGCTTTGACAAAATTCGTCCCGATGGAGTATTGGTGAATATAGTATCAACACCATTAGTAATACTCTTAGTAGCACCTGTAGCAGTACATGGGTCATATTAGTTTTATTACTTGCAATGGTAGCGTTTTTTTATAGGATTCGCCGTCTGATATGTGATGATCTTTTGGGGTGAAGAATGGATACAATAATAAATGTTTGTTGAGAACCCATTCCAAAAAAACGTTGTGACAAACAAAGGCACCCATCAACTGAACCCGATGTGTCCTCACACGCTCGGGAGACTCTGAGTTGATTGATCCCTGCTGACTTTATTCGCCTGAAAAAATCCCATATCAGAACCCAAATCATATTATTGCGCCGAGCGCAGCTTAAAAGCAATTTGAGCTGTTAAGTGAAAATCGAGAAGTTTTTCTAATCGCGAACTTTTTATAGCTTTTGGAATCGTGAACCTTTTCTATTAACAGCCTTCTTTTGCTACGAAGGATGGTTGTGTGGTATTTTTTCCAATTATTCTCAAAGCACTAAAAAATATTAGAAAAATAAAAAGCTGTAAAAACAAACACGTTGTGCTAAGCATTAAAGAATTTGTATTTTTTCAATAGAAAACGAACCGACATGCTTGAACGATTTCTGGGTTGTTCACGTTTCACGCCTCAATATGCAGCGGAAAAGGGAACAGGACTTGGCTCATTTAGTGAAGACGTCGAATCGTCCCCAGTGTTCACAGATTAGAGAGAAAAAAATACCAATGAGAAATGAACAGGTAATAGGTTTCCAAGATTTGTATGATAAACATTCACCACTGGATGATACTTCTGCTTGGTTTCACAGGTAGTTACACGTTTCCTTATGATTCCACTGGCCAGCACACACATATCCACGAACAGAGAGAGATAGAGGGGGTGGAGAGGCAGAGGTGGAGAGAGTATTATATAAGGTTGCCCAATAAGTATTGTCTGAAATCCGATAGAGATAGATTGAATGCTATTTTCGCTATTCTAAAAAGCCTAACTGATAACAATGCACGCTAGTAAATGCTCATATAGTTTTGAACGTGTAAGTTACGCTGTCCCAGTACGATTCAACTAGCTTAGTTGCTAACGTGACCCTCATAAAATGGACGTATATGAGGAGCGCATGGGACATGTAATGCTTTATTAATTCAGAAAAGGCAATAATGCAACAATAACGCTGCAATAATGAATTCTTTCAGCAAAAAAGAGGTTGCCGGAGATATTCTCAAAGGTTAAGAAAAGGTGACCTCAACTGAAAATATGGACCGTAAACATCGTCTATGTGTTAGTCTGAAAATCTCAACGCAACGGTCAGCAAACCCATCTCGCATTATATGTTCCTAGTGTATTGGGTTCGATCCTCACTGGGTAACGCCATATATATCCTGAGTGAGGCGGGTGATAATTCTTTTAGGATAATGATCAGCATTAAAACATATCTGACTGAAATTCAAAATGTTTATATATAAATAACTAAAAAAATATGAAAATAGTAAAAAGCAGTAGACAGAAGCGGTTTTAGTTTATATCTACCGTACGGAGAGCGTTTATCGGCCACCTCAATTTGTGACAATATATGGATTTTAAAATCCCACCCCTCAAACCAATAATTTTATAGATTAGAATATTAACATTAAGTGTAAACTCGTTTTAGGTGGTAGTACTAATCCCAGTGCTGTAGATCCCTCATTTAAAAAAAATGCCGACGTTAACTCTTTTATAGGGATGGTTGTAATTATAGTATATCAGTTCCATAATATCGGCATATGCTGATATTACAATATAAGCACCCGCCTACCTGGCGGGTGATAATTGTTTTAGGGTAACGATCAGCATTAAAACATATCTGACTGAAATTTAAAATGTTTATATATAAATAACTAAAAAGAATATGAAATTAATAAAACTATAAAATGCTACCTTAAATTACTACATCAATATAAAATATTTGATGACTTTATATTTGTTACTACAACGTTTGAGCTTATTTGTTGGTATCTGCTGGAACTGATTTTCTTCCTGGTTGAACGGGCTGTTAGTTACAACAATTCCTTGGTAGTTTATGCTTTTCTTTCTTAGTTTGGTGGTTATTTTCTATGGTTAAGGAAGAAATGAGGCTAGTACAACTTTCTCATTGAAAAGATGTGCCGACGCTACCCCTACTAAATTATGTTGATATTATGGTCAACCTATATATATTTTTTATGAATTTGGGTAACAGCTCATAAGAAAAGATATCAACAAAAATATCAACAACAAGTATATGGTTCCTTGTTTGAGTCAATAGATTCAATCTTCTGAAATTGTAATGCTGCAACACTTATTTTTAAAGAGGGGAAATGTTACCGTGTAACGATTAGTGATGAGTGACACTAAGCAAACGTTCACTGTAAATCGTTGCGCACATAAACATCACAATACTCCCGTTAAATACCACACGTCGACTGGCATCTTGAATAAAGTAATCCTATTTAAATGCTTCAAGTCCTCGAACCGATATTAGAAGTAGGCCAGATTTAGCTCCCAGGACGATATAAAGTGTTTGACCCAAGGTTATATAATGCGAATCTTTAAAAACGCCAGCCCCTTGATATTAAACGCAGACATGAACTAATACCAAATCCTGATCGATAGAAGCAACTACAGCAGAAAAGCAAAAAGCAGGTGGAATAAAATCTAGACTCTAGATTTTATTCCCCCTAGATTCTAGAGTTTCTCAATAATGTATAAACGTGTTTTCTTTATTTTATAGTCGATTATTTCAAGAACAAGACATTATGATCTTGCAAGTTTTAGATAATAAGTTCAAATCTCACTGGTTAACGAAAAATGCCTCTTTAAATATTAAAAGAAATATGTATATGTGAATGTGTTGAGCACCTGAAGTAGAGGGAAATTTAGCAAGCTTTTCTCACAGACCAATTCTGTCTGATCACTGAAATTAAGCAGCTTCAAACGTGACCAGTATTTAGATGGGTGACTACGTTGGAACAGCATGAACCGCAAGAAACGTGTAGCCCTGTGCCAAACTAACCAAACTTAGTAAATAAAGAATGGTGTATAGCCATATCATGCTGATAAGCACCTACAATGGCAATGTGGGTGACAATCTTGTCTTGAAAACTAATTCACCAGTAAAGTGAGTTCGATTATAACTGGCTGTCCCATAACCGTGACCATGTACCGGACTAAGGAAGTCTTGGTAAATAAATGATGACTCATGGTCAAGGATCGCCGGTTCTCGTTTGAGTTAAGCGGCGTCGAACCAGATCAGTGTTTAGAGGGTGACCACATCAGATACTGCAAACAACTTGTGGCCTTTGCTGGACTAAACAAAGCTTGGTAAATAGCGAATATATGATTATGTTTCTATTTCGTGGCTGGTGATTGTCGAGAGTTCCATAAAACTAATGATAAAGGAATAGAAAGAAATGGAGATATTGGAGAAAGGCTTTTGGATAAAGAGTATGAGAGGAGACTGAAAGGGTAAAGATGGCCATTTATGGATCAGTGCCAATAGAAAGTGGAATGAAAATGAATGCAGAAAAACTGATATAAAGTTCGCCTTTTTAGTGCAGTAAAAGGCGTTCATATCTCCGAATGCGTCCAATAGTTGGCATCCATATTTAATAATGGCTCTGCTGACCGGTTGGTACTGCATACATTTGTCATTTTCTAATATATGATTTAAGCACAAGGACTGCAATGAAAAAGAAAGCGAATTGAAAAGTAATGTACAATCTGAAAATAAGAAAAAAGAGAAGAAATAAAGCATGAATATTATAGAAAACGTCTTGATAATACGGAAGAAAGCAGTTAGCATTAAAGAAACAAGACAGAATATTACCCATTAAGCATTCAGGCGTAAAACCTGGACGTTGTGACCTAAGCTTCACATCTTAAAAAAACATATTTGTTCACCATCCTTTAATTCCCGACAACATTTTACAGTGCGTGCCAAATTATTATTATTAAAAGTGTTATATTATTGTAAATTTAGTTTCACAAAAGATGGGAAAAAATAATTTTACACAAACATTGGCACTACCGACTTGCACAACGTAGCAAAGATGAAGACATTATGCGCACTAGTAAACAAACGGGAGCCGTTTTTGTTATAACCTTGCATTTTATGAGTGCCAAATTATTAGATAATCGCTGCAAAATTATTAAATTATGGGTCGTAAAGGTGATTTATCGCAGGCTGAGAAGAATTCTATTGGCACATAGCTTGGCAAAGGCATCGCAACCCTTGAAATAGCAAAACAATGCTTAACAGAGACCGTTAAGAAATACGTTGAAGACCTTGCTGCGTAGAAGATCAGCGAAAGGAAAGTCAAGGGTCAGTCGGAAGTGTCTCGAGTTAAGCATAATGGCAGAAAAAAACAGGACTGAACAGCAAAACTATATTCGAGGAGGTTGATCGAGGTAACGTGTCCCAATCATCTTGATGCCGGATTCTCTGCCATGTTGCAAAATGTGTCAAGCCTGATATTCGACAGCCTTTGTAGCCAAGACACAATGTGAAACGTCTGAAATTGGTTAGAGAGTATTTGAAAACTGACTTCAATATTCTTTTTACTGACGAGTGCCAAGCTGCCTTTGATGGACTGGATGGATGGAGTGCGGGCTAGGTTAGAAAAGGAAGAGCAGTATCCTGTACGACTATTACATGTTTGAAGGAAAGTTTTCAGCTTTGGTTCATGGACAGGTCTGTCGGCGTACGTACGAAACTTATCGTCATGCAAGAAAACGCCCCTTCGCACACTTGACTAAAATGAATTTTAGAAATGGTAAATTAATGGACTGGCCACCATTTTCTCCAGATCTCAACCCAATTGAAAATCTCTTGAGCATCCTCATAAGGAAGGTGTTTGAAGATGAGTATCAGTTTCCGACCAAAGAAGACTTATGGCAAGCTATTGTGGCAAGTACGAAATCTATTACCGCTGAATAAAGGTCAATGGATGATCGACTAATATCTGTGATCCATGGGCAAGGATGTTACATTTCAAAGTAAACGATTTGTATCAGAGTTTTTGTTTTCAAAAATGGATGTTGTTAATTTATAGATTTAGTATTTCATGTATATGAGTTTGTATACCTTGTTTAAACTTTCTTCATTGTAACTGTGCATCATTTAATGATTTCAATATATAAATAATATTTTACTGTGTTTATCTATTCATGCTTAATAATTTGGCACAATGGAAATTGAGGAATTGCAAAAGAAAATACCCCGTACTCTTCACCAACTTTACATTTAAGTTTAATATTTGCAGACATTGCATAATAATGCTTTGCGAATATTTGTGTAAAAAGTTATTTTAAATTCTTCCACTGTAGCAGAAACAAGAAGGGAAAAACGTATTTGAATAGTAATTTAGCACTCACTGTAGCTTTGTTTCACTTACCATCTTAATTAACAAAATAATCCACGAAACCCTCAGAAAATGATACACAAACGTGTTGTTTTAATGCTATTCTCATTCACTGCATATACTTCATATTTTATAAATATGATTTCGTGAGAAGTTTTTTATTACGAGTTCTCCAAGCTAAAAACTGATGTCATTCATCAAAAATGTCATTTTTATGTACAGCAGAAAAACAAGAATAGTGGTAATTAAGGTAACCCTATATGCTATTTTAAACAGAAAAATGTGTTTGACCCACGAAATTAAGTTGGTCTTTATTTTGTTAAAAGTAGTTTGGACTATTTTTGTTGCTTTTGTTGTTACCACAACGTTTCAGCCGATCTATTCTATAGTTTTCCTCGTGTGTACAATCAGTATTCCCCTGAGATTTCTAATATCTACATGAAATGTTTTGAAGGACTAGTAAAAAGCAACTCTGTTGAAACCTTCAATCTGGCTGAGGTTATTGAATGATACCTTTATACTTCGGCCGTACCTTAATGTACAAGTTCTGTTGGATAATGTAAACTCGATTAAACAATTTATGCTGTTCACGATGTGAAAACATATTGATTATCGGGTGTGTCAAAGGTATGTTCTGTTATGTCATTAAATAGCATTATCTTTCATTCAAAACGCTGACGTGTCAGAACGCATTTAAAAATATGTCATAATTGATGTAATATTTGTTACTGATTCTATTATTAATGTCGGAAGAAGAATAAGCAATATTTTTGGCCTATTGTGTTTTTCCTTATTTTGATTCAAACTCAGAAAGGATTACTGGGAATGATCTGATCGAACGTGTCAAAGGTTTTGTTCTGAAGATTCCCCGCAGAACGATGCACCATGGTCGAGTAGACCAGCTGAAGCTGATAGCGATGAAATGAAGACATTACTTGAGAATAATCAACGTCATACAACATACACAAAATATTCAAATTAAGCATTAAAAATCATCAGCATCAACTTTGTTATGTTAGCCGCTTTGATATGAGGCTTCCGTGAGATATTCGCTACTTAAACATAACGAAAATGTTCCGTTTCTGAAACAGATTGTGGAGAGTAATGAAAAGTGGATATTTTTTAACAACACCGGAGGCAAGTGATAGTGGGGATAGCAAAATGAACCACCACTAACCGCACCAAAAGCCGGTCTTCATCCAAAGAAGGTGATGCTGTTTATAATGGTGAGACTGGATGGGAGTCTTCTACTATGATCTTTTCCCAGAAAACCAAACCTTTTTTTTCGACCAAGGGCTGCTCTCAATTAAAACAATTGAAGGCAGCAATTGACGAACATTGTCCGGAATTGGTTAAAAGAAAGGGCGTAATATTGCCTCGAGATGACGCTAGACTGCATTCTTTCTTTGGTGACCAGGCAAAATTGTTACAGGTTGGCGATAAATTATCACTAATCCGGCATATTCAGCAGATACTGAACTCTTGGAATATCATTGATTCTTGTCTTTAGAGTAAACATGTTGTTCGATGAAATTATTATCGAAAATTCAAATAAAATATCTGCTGAATATGAATAATAAGAATAGATAAAATTCCCTTGAATAAAAAAAATCACAAATCTTTTAGCTAAAAGTAATCCAACGTTTACAAATACGAGAATATGCTTGACTGCTGAGACGCACACATCTTTCTATCAATCAGTTCTTTGTAAGAACTCAAAACATCCTGCAAAACTACTCTAAACCTACCTGCCGTTTCACAATTAAAGTCATACATTTCTGCAATCATTGCATCATTCCAACACTGTCTATCGTAGCGAAATCTTAGGCAAGGTCTTTGGCTCTGAGGACGCTTTAAATTGTTTCCGATATAAATCAATTGTAATTGCTTTGCTTTACGCCCATTTCGGCTAACGAAAGTTTCATAGGAACGCTATACTTTCGGATAGTGGGTGAAATGCCTTGAGTATAATCTGATCAATATTACACTCTCTTTAGTTCGGCTATACATTCTGTGGTAAAGTAGGAATTTGAATTTCCTCAGTCAAATTTTGTAATCAGAGGTAAAATGAATCCTTCTAATCAATCAAAGGAGAGAAAAACATATTTCTGTCGGAGTCAAGAAATCCTCCATTAAAAGTAAGTTTTATAGTTCCTTGATTCGGTTCATAAATAATCAGGATTCAGCTTCATTTTTCAGTAATCGCTCCGTTTTCTTGTTAGTTTATACTGCATGTATTTAAACCGATTTACTCACTTTTGCACCTTTCAATTTTGATTTTTCTAAATTGTGACTGACATGAATATTTAAATCAACAGTATTCACCAGCCTTTTCGGGCATATGATCAACATTTTTAACTTCGTCTTGCTTACGATGGTTATAAATATTTACCTACAGCTTCAATCAAATACCTTTTCTACATATGGTTATTTTCATCACACACACACACACACACACACACACACACACACACACACACACATTGGGAGTGGATGATTTTCCGTGAAAAAAGAAATATTTACTACACTTAATCATGTTTACTCCTTTGTGCATGTATCATTTGCTACTTTCAAAATTATGTCCAGGATATAAACATAACTTTTAACCTTTGAACACTGCTTAGAACTTCTGTGATTATTTTTATTACTTATCTGCCGTTTGAAAATCAAAGAAAATGGGCGTCACTTTCGAAGCGCTGAGAAAATAACGGTTTTGAACGGATGTAATCAAAAGGTGATTATTCGCTCATTAATTATTTGCTCTCTGACAATCAAAGTAAACGGTCGTTACTTTCAAAGCTCTATGGAAACCGGTTTTTAGCAGATGTGATAATAATGTGATTACTATTTATTATTTATTTATTTTATATATGTGCATATATACATATTATATATGAGAAAGAAAGCCGAACAGCCGGTATCAGTAACAACTTGTTTCACGTTTATTAACGATTTTTCAAACTGAAGAAAAGTGTACAACTTGGAATTCCGTTTCTCTTCGCCCTCCCATCTCTTTGTCCATTTGGGCTGACCGTTAGAATTTTCTTACTCTTTGACAGGTTTGTGTGATCCCATCTTCCAGTAGTGTTTATAGGTAGGGGTGTGGGTGAATGAATCTTTTATATCTCTTGCTTAACCGTTTAGCGTGGAACTGCTACGTATTTTTATAATGTGTGTGTACGTATGTATGGAAGTTAAGGATTTAGGTCGTTAGTGAGGGTTTATTGTAAATTAAATTAATAATTTATTTAATATATTATACATTT
>VCCN01001303.1:508909-524749 GCA_006491835.1 Architeuthis dux
AGGAGAAGACAATTCACGGATATACAGGTTTCCCCCACTATCCGAGCGTTCCTATAAAATCCTTTCGTAAGCCGAAATGGCGTGAAGCAAAGAAGCAATGACCATTAATTTATATGGGAAAACATTTTGAGCGTTCTCCGCCCCTGAATATGGTGAGGATGGTATGTGAGGATGAGTCATCGGGAGTTATGGTGGTGGGGAGTACAGGAGACTAGGGTGTAGAAGAGAAAAGAAGAAGATGTGCGCTGCCTCTATAATGGCTCGCTGCGGAACAAACGCTTTACATTACTTGTTCTCTTCGCATTTATTCCAAAAAGCGAAAAAGTGTCGTAAAACGAACCTTTGAAAAGCGGGAAATACCTATATTGGTCCACCAGTGAGGATTGAACTCAGTACCTAGTAGTAAGGATCTGTAAAACCAGCTTACTAACCATTAACCAACGTTGAGGTTCCCTGGTCTAATAGTACTACCTATATTTGAATTCAAGTAGATGATTTTTCTTCTTTTGCAAAGAAACTAAAAAGACTCGTTTGAGTGTAAGTGTCCATTGTTTAAAATGGTGGGTTTTATCAGCAAACTTGTTACCCATAAGTGGAGCAGTCCATCGTTATGGAGAGAGAACAAAAAAAAAACACGCGGTTCATTATATAAGTAGATTTTTTATAGAAAAAAGATTTTAAAATTCGGTTCAGAAGGGTCAATGGGTTAAAATGGTTGGTAGGATATATTTTTATCAGCACTTGTTACCTTTCAGTGGAAGAGTCCATGGTCACGGTCAAAGAACCAAGAAAATCACACTTCATTATATAAGTAGATAGATTGATATGAACAAACTGAGATAAATAAATAGATATGAACAGATTGAGATATTTATCTACGCAAATGCATACATGTGCAGGTGCATCTCAAAAAATTAGGATATCGTAAGTTCAATATTTTTTGTCAGTTATTTCAGAAAGTGAAAATTGTATATATTCTAGACTCATTACAGGTAAACTAAAATGTTTCAAGCATTTTTTAAATTTTAATTTTGATAATTATGGCATACAGCTCAAAAGAATAGAAAAAACGTATATCAAAATATTAGAATATTCCATTTCGAGTTTGAGTAAATCACTGTTTATAGCAGTGTAAATACCATGAATCATTCAGTTCAGTACACACAGCCACAATCATGGGGAAGACTGCTGACTTGACAGTTGTCCAGAAGACACTCATTGACACACTCCACAAGGAGGGTAAACCACAGAAGGTCATTACTGAAAGGGAAGGCTGTTTGCAGAGTGCTGTCAAAGCATATTCATGGAAAGTTGACTGGAAGGGAAAAGTGTTGTAGGAAAAGGTGCACAAGCAAGAGGAATGGCCGAAGCCTTGAGAGGATTGTCATGCAAAGCCGATTCAAGAACTTGGAGGAGCATCACAAGGAGTGGACTGAGGCTGGAGTCAGTGCATCAAGAGCCACCACGCACAGACGTGTCCAGGAAATGTGTCGCATTCCTAGTGTCAAGCCACTACTGAACCAGAGACAACGTCAGAAGCGTCTTACCTGGGCTGAGGAGAAAATGAACTGGACCGCTTCTCAGTGGTCCAAAGTCTACTTTTCAAATGAAAGTAAATTTTGCATTGCATTTGGAAAACAAGGTACCAGGGTCTGGAGGAAGAGTGGATAGGCACAGAACCCAACTTGCTTGAAGTCCAGTGTGAAGTTTCCACAGTCAACGATGATTTGGGGTGCCACGTCATCAGCTGGTGTTGGTCCGCTTTATCAAGTCCAAAGTCAACGCAGCCGTCTACCAGGAGATTCTAGAACACTTCATGCTTCCGTCTGCTGCAAAACTTTATGGAGATGCTGATTACCTTTTCCAGCAGCCCGTGGCACCTGCCCACAGTGCCACAACTATTAGTAACTGGTTTGCTGACCCTGGTATTAATGTGCTTGATTGGCCAGCCAACTCACCTGACCTAAACGCCCTAAAGAATCTATGGGGTATTCTCAAGAGGAAGATGAGAGACACCAGACTCAACAGTACATACGAGCTGAAGGCCGCTAATCAAAGCAACCTGGGTTTCAATAACACCTCAGCAGTGCCACATGCCGATAGCGTCCATACCACGCCGCATTGATGCAATAATTCGTGCAAAAGGTGCCCGGACCAAGTATTGAGTGCATAAATGAACATACTTTTCAGAAGTTCGACATTTCTGTAGTATACATCCTTTTTTGTTTTCATTGATCTTATGAAATATTCTAATATAGTGGATTTTTTATTTTTATTTATTTTATTTTTAATTTTTATGAGCTGTAAGCATCAAAATTACAACAAAAAAAGGTTTTATGTGTAATGAATCTAGAATATATGACAGTTTCACTTTTTGAATTAAATTACAAGAAAAAATGAACTTTTCCACGATATTCTAATATTTTGAGATGCACCTGTATATGTGAAATAGAACAGGATTGAAGATTTCCTAGACGAAGTTTAATACTAGTTTGGGACAAAAGTCCCCCAGGTTGAATACAACGCTCGAGAGAAGCTAGAATCACGCAATCCATAGTGAATTGAAATTCACAAACGAACCCATTACGATTTCCAAAGATGGTAATCTACCGCCGGGGATTTGATGGGGCAAAGTTCAGTTGGCGTAGAGAGAATAGGGAAAACCTTAAAAGGAACCCAATGCTATAAGTATTAGGAAGATAGAGCAGCCGTACATTTCCTCAGATATATATTGATTGCACACACACACACACACACACACACACGCACGCAATCGCGGTCGTCATGGAAGGAGATGTGAAAGGCCTTTGTCCAGTAGTGGACTTATGACGACTGCTGCTGCTGATGATATAATGAAACATGTTCGAAACTGCAGTCCGCATTACACAAAATAATTAATGAAGGAATAAAAAACAATAATAATATCTTTCATACATACACTCTTGGTTTGTCTTAAATGTATTCGTATATATATAGTCTGCGGATCGGGCGTGTTTTAAACTCTTCCTCTTTCTGATAGCCTCTACTATCCTGTTCGTGTTTTTCTTTCTTTTTTCTTTTCTCGTTCTTTTATTTATTAATTTGCTAAGTTCTGCTTTTTTGTTTTTGTCCTCTTTAGTTTCTATCTCCATATTTCTTCTCTGTTTGATTAGTTTTAATATTGCTTTAGAGTATTTCGCTGTATTATTGTCTACATTTGTATTGCCTACCATCTCTGCTGCTTCATTAATTATATTTGTCAGACTATTACTGTTTTCCTCTATGTCAATGTCGGTATTCCGCAAATCCTGAAAAATGTTCTCTATCTCTATCTTATTGGGGCATCTCTTCTTCTTCTTCTTAAGAATCATTTTAATCCTTTCAGTTTTAAAGTTAAATTTAGTTCTGCACGCTACCATTCTATGATCGCTTCCTATGTCTACTTAGTTTATAACGGTAACGTCTTTAATGCTATTGATCTTGTCAGTTATTATGAAGTCGATTTCGTTTTTTGTCGTGCCATTTGGGCTTTCACAAGTCCACTTTCTACATTTCCGTTTTTGAAAGAATGTATTAGTTATCTTTAAACCGTATCTCTCTGAGAAATTTACTAGCAAGTTACCTCTTTCATTTCTCTGGCCTATTCCATATTTTCATACACTAGAGTTTCCTTGACCTACAAGTCTCTCATGAGTAATGTGTGGTTAGTCTTCTCTCTGTCCATTATCTTACTAATGTCGTCATACAACTGTTCAATCTCTTGGTCAGAACTTACCTTTAGCGTGTATCTTTTGTTTAATCAAACTGTTATCCAAGCTAGTCTGTCTGATATACTGTCAAAACGTATAACGTTGCCTGTAATGTTGTTATTGACTAATAATCCTACGTCGCCGAAGTTTTTATCCTCTTTCCCTTTGTAACAGAACCGGCAAACAACAGATGCTTGCACTAGAGGATAAAAACGGCAAAACCATCAAAAATAGGGGAAAATACTATGAACATTTGTACGCCTCAAAAATAAAAAAAAATATCACAAACTAATAAACCTATAGATACTAATGATATAACAGTAGACGAAGTAGTGTGTTCTTTACGCAGTGTGAAACTCGGTAACGTCCCAGGCGAGGATGGCATAACGGCAGACATTCTAGAAGATGCAGGAGAGACCTTGCACAAGGGACTAGCACAGCTATTCACACAATGCATAAGAGAAAGAAAGGTTCCTAAGAACTCTGTCTAGGAATAGTAATCCTACTCGACAAGAAAAAGAGATAAGCACCACCTTGGTAACTACCGCCGTATTACACTATTACCTAACATATATAAACTATTCAGAAACGTAATCACAGATTAACAGGCACTCTAGACGAAAACCAACCACGCGAGCAGGCAGGCTCCAGAAGCGGCTACTCAACAATAGATCACCTACACGCAATAAATCAATTAATCGAAACGTCCTTAGAATACAACAAACCACCTCTGTTTGGCCTTTGTAGATTATGAGAAAGCATTCGATAGAATACACAGTCTTCAACTCAATGCGAGATCAAGGCGTTGACGAGGATTACATATCAAAAACATATAGGAAAATGGCACTGCAATAATTAGACTACATAAAGATACAAACAAGATAAAGATAGCAAAGGGAGTAAGACAGGGTGGTACAGTATCACCGAAATTATTCACAGCGAGCCTCGAAAGCATCTTCCGGCTGACTGGGAGGGAATGGGAATAAACATAGATGGAGAGTACTCGATTCGCCGATGACATTTCCATGATGTCGGAAGCATCCGAAGAATTACAAAACATGTTAACTGATCTAAACAGGGAAAGTAAACAATTTAGGCTTAAAGATGAACAGGACAAAGACGAAAGTAATGTTCAACGATAAAGTCCCCCAACATTAAGTAGGGGATTAACTAGAGATTAATAATATGAAAAACATTGTGTACAGACCCAATGAAACCGCGTAGGGAGATATTCAGCTGGTTAATCTCGCGAGCATTTACGAATAAATTCCTTCCTCACTAAGTGATCCATAAAGGTCCATTCTTCGAGATTTGACTTCTTCCGACCAACGCTTTCTAAAATGTAACAAGCCTAGCTGCTGTAGGGTCAAACTCCACTTCTACTTGTATTCCAACTGAAGATGATTACTGCAAATGTTGTATTGTATATATAATAAATAAATATATAAGACATGCCAGTTTGGGTTAGTTGGTAAGATAGCCGCCTTCATAGTAGGGAAATGTTAATTTTATATATCTGTTTGGTTTAACATGACGGGATAGACAAACAGTGAAGAGTTTATTCCCCTAAATTTGGTGAGGATTGTTCTTGTTATGGAGGGGGAAATAAAGTTAACTCCAACTTGGAGTTTGACAAAAATAACAGTCAATTGTAAATGAATTCAATGTAATAGTTAGCAATTACTTGGCTGATTTTTATCTGGCAAATAAGTGTGGCTTGCCTTTTGTTCATGGCACTAGGTCCGCTCAAAGACTTAGTAATTACGTAGCTGTCTCGGACATCTGCTCAGAAAAGGAATCATTGTCGACATGCCGTGGTAATAGTGGTAGAAGGAGGCCAATTGTCTTGAGCACTCTTTTGAAAAGTGAATTAAAAAGAGAACACGAAGGAGTCTTTGGAGAGATTTAATGACCAATGGTGGGCAAGACAAAGCATTTATGCCAGTGTTCAGAAGAGCAATCAAAGCTATCGAAATGAATTGGGTTCGGGCGACATAAAAGTTCGACCTACCCTAAAAAGTTTGTGAGTAGTAGGTGGCCGAACGGGTATCGGAACGGGGAATTGAATCGGTGGAGAGTTTGAATTTCTTCTGAAGCTAGTTATATTACCTTTGAATTAATGCCTTTGGAAGAGACATGAATCCAGTTCTCCCTGTTCCCTGTCCTATGACCAAAATGTCTCTACACTGGCATTAGACGATGATTGAAATAAGAGATAGTTAGTGACTGAGTACCTTCACAAACCACGTTATCTTACCTGCCCAGGCAGTAACTGCAAAAGATTGATACCTGTCAAGCTTGACAGGGGCCAATAAGATAGCGCAAAAGTTAACAAGTTGGAAATAAATCAGGAAAGAAAATTGTATTTCTGGTTGCAGACGATACGCATTGTTCTGTTACTTTCTTTCGAAGGGGCGTAGGCTCTACACATTATGAGGGTAAGCGAGGAGATACAGGTTCTATTCCTGCGCATATTCTGATAAATAATGGCTCTTACTAATAATTGGATTATTATAATACACAACTTTACTAGACTTACGGCAGTATATCAAAATGCCCACTGGTGCTCTATCAACACAAATATTCACTTGTCCAAGATATTTGTTTGATTTTAAAAAAACGTGTAGACTGAATTTCCTAACTGGGATTTACCTAGCAATTTGATTTTAAAATAAGTGCGAGTTGTTTCTTGACCATAGCAAAACATCCAGTTCTGATGTAGCTGTCAAGTCCAGACCACTTGTGTATTTCAATGATAGTCCTCTTGTATCTTTAAGTCCTGTCTATTATGTATTTCAGTATTCGTTCTTTTGTACCTTTCAACTCTTGTTCACATTTGTCAAGCTCTAGTCTAAGTCGTTTGAGTTGACACCCCCCCGAAGCAAAAATAACAACAACAACATCAACACCTCACACTCCTCACCTAATTTAGGGGAGTAAATCTTTCATTGTTCGTCTGTCCCGTCACGTTAAACCAAACCGGTATATAAAATGTGATCGAGGGCGGCTCTCTTACCGACTAAGCTAAACTGAAAAATCTTACATATCTACCAAAATGTATGTTACAACTACGCAAGGGCTTATTTCATTCAAATAAAATACATGCATTTATACTAAAAAAATATATATTTATAATGTTTCATGTATTGTATATACAATGCAAAAGTAATCATCTTCAGTTGGAATACAAGTAGGAGTGGTGTTTGATATTGCAGCAGACAGGCATGTTTTTCTTTAACTTTTGTTTCTTTTGTACTATTCAAGTTCTGTCCTTTTCTGAATTGTACTCTTTGTCCTTTCTTTTCTTTAACGTCTTGGTGTCTACGTCGAAACAGATCGTCGTCCACATGCCTTGGGCGTTTTGGCTGCTTGATACTGTCCATAGAATGTATCACAGTCGGTATTTGAATATCATGAACATATTCTAAAAATATTTGTATTAAAAAATCCTTTTGTGAACAGAACTTTCTCGATTATAATGTAAGAATTGTCTCATCTCGTTCATTATTTCTCCACGACTGGCTTATACACGTGAATGCAATAAATAACACATAGAATGTTTGGCTTTGGCATTTAGCGTGTTGACTCAGCTAAATGTTGAACGCCATGGTGGTGCACGATGCACAGTTAGATATGAAGGGAAGAGACTTGACACAAATGCAGACAGACCGACAGACATATATAAAAAGAATGAAAGAGAGGGAGATATACAAGGAGATAGATATGAAGAAAAGAAGCAATACAGAAATACGGAAAGAGAGGTCGACAGATGTAAAAAGAGTGAACTAGAAAGAAATGAGGACAAACTGACAGACAGATATGAAAAGAAAAATGAAATAGAGGAGGATTCAAACAGACAAACAGAATGAAATATAGACAGATAGATATGAAGAGAAGGAATTCGACAGAAGTATGAACGGACAGACCAACAGATATGAAAAGAATAAAATTGAGAGAAATACAGACAGATGTTGAGAAAGATATGAAAAGAAATAACTCGACAGAAATACAATATGAAAAGAATGAAATAGAGAGAAAGATAGACATACACGAATGAAACGCAGAATTGCAGACAGACGAATACATATGAAGATAATGAAATAGACAGAAGTACCGACAGCTAGTCAGCTATGAACAGGATGGTATAATACTTGGATTCATGCTTTTCTCATAGTGTTCATTTGAATGCACAGAGCGAAGAAAGCAACAACAACAAAATCCGTTGAGTCTTTCGCAAAGTTCAAACAATTGATTTTCCTTCACCAACTTTGTCAAATATCAGGTCATTCGATAAAAGAGTTTTTGGCATCTTGTTACTTCAATCCAAACAATGCATTGCCAATAACAAGAAAATGGTGGTCAGTTACAACTGGAACCAAACTTGCCTTCTGAATATTAACACGGAATAATGAAAAGAAAAAATGTCCAGGCATTGACGTTAGTGAAGAGTTCGAAACAAAAATTATATTTTGCACGATCGTAACGTCAAAATTTAATTTTAAATAAAGTTATTTTTTCTTATTCCGACTTTGTTGCTGCTCCTAGTACTCAATGTATCCGCCATTTTGTTGATTCTTCATTGTGTATTTCTTCATTTAAAAAAAGATATTTTCCTTCTTCATTTTCTGTTTTTCTTTTTTCTTTTCTTTCTCTTTTTGTATATTCCTGTTTTCTTTCACTTTTCTATTTTTCTTCCTTTTTGCCATTTTTTCTTTTTTTTCTTTTCCTTTTTCTATTTTTCTTTTTTCTTTCACTTTTCTATTTTTCTTCCTTTTTGCCATTTTTTCTTTTTTTTCTTTTCCTTTTTCTATTTTCCTTTTTTCTTTCACTTTTCTATTTTTCTTCTTTTTTGCCATTTTTTTTCTTTTTCTATTTTCCTCTTTTTTCTAAATTTTTCTCAATATTCATTTTTTTTCCCTTTTGCCATTTTATCTTTTTTTTCTTTCTCTTTTTCTATTTTCCTGTTTTCTTTCACTTTTCTATTTTTCTTCCTTTTTGCCATTTTTTCTTTTTTTTCTTTTTCTTTTTCTATTATCCACTTTTTACTAAATGTTTCTAAATTATCATTTTTCTAGTTCTTGTTTTTTGTCTTTTATGATTTGTCCATAATTCCAATTATAACTTATCATTTTTTAATTCGTTGCATTCATCATATTTATCATTTTCTTTTTTCTTTTTTTTCTTCATCTTTCTTATTCTTTTCTTTTCTTTCTTGTTTTTGTTCTTATCAACCTCTTTCCCTTCATCTTCTCTCTTTTTATTTTTCTCTTATGCCTTCTTCCTTCCTTTCATCGTAAATAACTTGTTCCTTCATTCCATTTATTTTACTTCTCCTCTCCTCTTTCTCCTCATCATAATCATTATCATCATTATTATTATTATCTTTCTTCTTCTCTTTCTCTTCAATCTTCTTCATCTTCTTCTTCAATTCTGCCCCCCGCTCCTTTTGTTCTTCTTTCTCTCTTATTTCTTCTTCTGTGTTTCTTTCTTTTTCCTCTTCTCTTCATTCCTCATCATCATCATCATCTTGTTCAAGATCTCTTTGTAGTCTCTTTTCTTCTTAATTCCTTCACTTCTTTCTCCTCTTTCATGTGTTATCATCACCTTAAATCCAGCTGTCTTCTTTACTTTTCGTTATCACCCAGAACCATTTCACTTAATCATCACCAACAGCATCTTCTTCTTGCAATTATGTGTAGTTCCCCCTCCCCTAATCACTTTTTCTTCTACAGTTATCCCCCCACCCGTTCCATCATCCCCCTCATCATCTTACGATCGTTTTCTCTCTGTACGACCACCACCACCACCACCTTCTTCTTCTTTAATTACATGTGCGTACGTTTGTATCTCCTTCTTGAAAATGCGATATTATTTTCTGAACAAGCTAATAGTTTCTATAGTTTTGAGAAGGGTCATTAATATTCAAATGGTTTTTCGTAACTTCTCAACAAACCTAAACCCGACAAGACAAAGACACAGAAACACCCGGGCCATGTGCTATAAGGGTTACCCCCTTTGAACATAATTTATGTTTAACTCATCACACTCAGATTTTACACCTGAAGAAGGCCGAAGAATGGATCGGCCGAAACGTCGTGTTTACAACACAAATAAAAAGAAGGACTTCAATCGTCCGAAAAAACATTTGACAGCTAATATCTATTCGAAAAACGTATAGAATGAGGTAGAGCTATGCTAATTCCTGAGATAGGAAAAGTGTTGGATACTTAGTTCACCTAATTTTCATACAAGTGAGGGTTGAATATCCGTAAGACAATTACAGTAGGTAATCATCAAGTTATTCCCTCGAATGCAACAGACGTTGGGTATGGAAGTCATCAACAGAGAGAAGTAGGTAACATAAATATCGGCGATGAGCAACCAACTTAACGACAAAACAAAAAGGTCCGGTTAGTCACTCAATAGAAACCGCGACGTGACCAATGTCTTTTGGCAGCATTCCCTTTAGGGGATGATCAATAAAAGAAATTGGAAAATGGGGTGATCAGTGAATAAGTTACTTCTCTCGCTTCTGTTGGGCAGTGATCACTAAAAAAGTCTGAAATTTCAAAAAGCAAGCATGAATACTTCCGGACACAAACTAAGGTACCAATTTAGGATACATTTACATTTCAAATTGAACCCTCCCCAACACACACTAAAAACCTATTTGGAGGCTTTGGGGGTGGGGTTAAAGAAAACAAAAAAATTTGTTCTAAACATAATAAGGAGTACATTTTCAGCCCTTTAGCTCCATCGGTTCGGCCTGTACGCGTGATACATACATATATACATACATAGTCAGCCAACCAGGCCAACTTAAAAACTTAAGAAACCTATGTTGACAGTTTTGGTGATAAATGTTGACAGGTTCTAAAAAGTGACCAGGAAAACGTGTTCAATTCCAGTTTTCTTTCTTTCAAACTGATGAGATTTGCTTTCTTGTATTTTATCGCAACTGATCTTAAATAGAAAAGACACTGAAATGTGGATTAGTTGTGTGTCTATGTCAAGCATGGATTTTTCAAGGAAAGATTCAGAACAAAGTTATTTTGATTCACGCTTTTTGAGACGCGGCGCCAATTAAATAATTTTAAGCACAGGGAACAATTATGTTTACAAGCGCTCCAATTTCGGTAAACAGAATCATCTCTAATAATGTGGAACTTTGTATCAATCAGAGACAACCGAAAATAAAACGTCTACCAAAAATTGTTCTTAAATTTGTTTCTTTATTTTTGTCTGAGATTTTGGAACAAGAACTTTTATTCAAAACAGTAAAGTTATTTGCATTATAGTAAATAATTTTAAATGCATTCCTATGGTAAAACCATTTGCAATGCATTCCTATAATAAAATAACTTCCAACGAATGCCTATAATAAAATCATTTCTAATACATTCTAAAAGTAAAATCATTCTGAGCGCATTCCTTTATTAAAATCATTTTAATTCATTCCTATAGTAAAATAATTTGCAATGCATTCCTATAGTAAAATCATTTGCAATGCATTCCTATAGTAAAATCATTTGCAATGCATTCCTATAGTAAAATCATTTGCAATGTATTCCTATATTAAAAACATTTGCAACGCATTCTTATCTACTCTAATAATGAACAGTGTGATTGTTTTGGTTCGCTGCCCGTATCACTATTTTAGTGAAAAATACTTCCTACCTACCGTTTCAAACTGTGCACTCTTCCTGGTAAACGAATTCAATATTTAAAAAAAAACATCAAAATATATCCATGATTTTTTTCCACTGGAATTAAAAAGTAGATCATCTGAAAAAAAAATCAGGGATAAACAATTTCCCGAAAGTAGAGTGTTCGTAAGCCGAAATGGTGTAAAGCGAAGAAGTAATTACCATTAATGTATATGCGAAAACACTTTGAGCGTTCCCAGACCCTACAAATGTGTGGGGATGGTATGTCAGTATCGCGAGTTGTGGTGCTGGGAGGTACAGGAGACTAGGATGTAGGGGAGATGGAGAGGATGTGCGCTGCCTCTATAATTGCTCGTTGCGAAACAAAAGATTTCCCCTTTATTCAAAAAAGCGGCGTGAAGCGAACTGTTGAAAAGTGGGATATAGCTCTATCAGTCAGCCAGTGTGAATCGAACTCACTACTCAATAGTAATGATCTGCAAGACCAGCTTAATAACCATTAACCCACGTTGGGGTGCCCTGATCTAATAGTACTACCTGTATTTGAATTATATTAGATTAGATTTTTTTTGTTCTTAAAATAGAAACTAAAACGTTCGTTACAGTGTAAGAGTCCATTGTTTAGAATGGTGGGTAGGAAATGCTTTTATCAGCAAACTTGTTACCTTTGAGTGGAAGAGTCCATGGTTACGGACTGAGAACCAATAGAAACCATACTGCTCAGTAGAAAAGTGCATCAAGAATCTGAAGTCTTCCTTTCATTTAACGTCATAATATATAAGTATTCTCAAGAAGTATTCAGCTTTTCAAGTGTGATTAGCGCCACTACTTAGCATTCCTCGTTTGTCAATATGAGTACGAATAGAACTTACTTCACTAATTACACAAATGCATGAAATATATTTGTAACAATGTCTGTTCCATGGTTCGCACTCATACTTCTTTTACCAATATCGAACGAATTTTCCCTGTCATTACGAGATGTCCTTCAGTGCATTTTTGAGTGAATGTTTAAAGTGTCTATTGTTCTGGTGCGAATACCCGCACTGATTCTGGAGGAATATGTTGCATTTTATATGAATTCCTCGCATAACTCGATTAAGAAAGAATAATTGAAATCGATTTCTTTCGAGATTAAAATGTTTTGCACAAATAATGATTAAAAGAAATTCATTGAAAAAAAAATATGGCGACTGAAAATATGGTTTTAAATATGGTTTTAAAAGTATGTTGATTATTTTCCTTTTTTTCCTAAACCATTTGTAGATTTAACTCAATAACAGTTTCCTCCTGGAGAAATCCAGATTTAGCAAATGGAATATGTACCATTTATAAGAAAATCGATCGCACAACATATACAGAATATCCCCAAAGTATCCAACCGTACAATTAGAATTATTAAATAACTACATATATAGGGTTTCTATTATGGAACTATGGTTAGCAAACTAGTCTAGTAGACTATTTGTTCAGGTTTCGATCTTCACTGGGTGCCCCGCACTTGTGACAGTATAAGCTAAGATTATTAAAAGGCTACATATATAGGATGCCCCTTGAGAAACTGTCTCGCAAACTAGTCTCGTAGATTGTTAACTTGGGATTTTGATCCACATTGGGTGCCCAATACTTTTAGTCTAGTGACAGATTCAGCTAGGCTTAGTGAATATGTACATTGTACATCTTTAGGGGTCTTGCCGTGAAGCTATAGCAAGCAGACTATACTCATATACTATTAACTTGGGATTTCAAACTATTCTCGTAAATTATTAACTTTGTGACAGATTAAGCTAGGCTTAATAGATATCTACATATTTAGCGATCCTGCCGTGGAGCAATGGCTAGCCAAACAGTCTTGAAGGCCATCAGCTGACGAGTTACTGGGTGCTTCACTATTGTGATTTGTGACAGAAATAACTAGGCTGACTGAAAACAAATATAAACAGGTCTGGTTAGTAACTCAATAGAAACAGTCACGTGACTTCTTTTGGCAGCCTGCCGTATTCGAGATGATCAATTAAAAGAAAATGGAAAAGATGATAATGAATAAGTTACTTCTCTCGCCTTTTGTTGGGCTGTGATCATTAAAAAAGTCTGAATTTTCAAAAAACAAGTGGACACAAACTAGTGATCATTTTGGCATAAACTTACATTGCACATTGAACACCCCACTAAAAACCTATTGGGGGCGGGGGGCGAATTTTCAAAAAACAAAACAAAAGTTTTTCCTAGACATAATAAGGAGTAAGTGTTGAAATGTTCAACCCTCTAGCTCTATCGCATTGCATACATACAAAGACAGCCAGCCAGACCAACTTGAAAACTGAAAGAAACCTATGTTGACAGTTTTGGTTGAAGGTTTCTAATATGTCACCTATGCTGATAGTTCGCAATCCAGTTGAACCTTATCTTGGGAGTTCCAGTTCTTTGGAGTTCCCCAAATATTTGGTCTCTTGCCAGAGTAAGCCAAGTTTAGTAAATAAGTGTTAGCACATTGTTCGCGTGGAACATAAGGTAGTGCGTTCGACCCTTACTGGGTGCACTACAGAAAATGTTAGAGTCACCTCCAGCGGCGTGAAGGTCAGCAGGCTCGCATCTCAGACCAAGTCGCTAGTGTAGTGACTTTGATCCTTACTAGAATTCCAACTATGGTGGCCTTGTTGCAGATTAAGCTAAGCTTAGTAGAATGCCAAGAGAAGCCCCTTTCAAGTGCAGTAATTGCCAGACAACTTGTCTCGTAAGCCATTATCACTGGGTAGCAAGTTCTATAATAACTGAATGCTCAATACATGTGGCATTGCACCCAACTAAATTAAGCTTAGTAAATAACATTAGAAATGAAGCAAAATATTAAAAAAACAAAACAGCATTGGACGATACTTAAGGATTGCTGGACGCGGATTACACCTGAGTAAGAGCGAAGAACTTACCAGCCGAAAAATTGGGATCAAAACTACAAAGGATGTTAGTCCGAATAATTCCTGGAATAAAGAAACCAATGCAAATTTTACAAAGATGTAAATCTTTCCGATACTAATGTACGGTAAAGGACATCCCGTATTCTGCGGCATATAAGACGCACCAGCATACAAGACACACCATATATTTAGCATGAAATACGTTGGAAAAACAAAATTGAGGGAAAGATTCTGGAGCCTACTCTATATTGATTTGTTGATTCCAAGCTGACACCGACCCTAATTTCACCGTGTAGGACACAGGATGATTTTGAGAGTTAGATTTTGAAAAGAATGTAGTGCGTGCATATACGCAAATATCTGGTATTTAAATTAATACACGCCTTATCAAATGAGAATTCAGTCGAATTTTACAGTCGTTCATACACTGAATTTCAGTAGAATGAGCGCGTTGTACTTATTGAACATCGAAATTTTCATTTTACTTATTTACTAGTAACAAAGTTCTCGCACGGTCAACGATTTGCTATCGATCTGGCATAATGTTGATTAACTTTAGTGATCAAAGAATGCAGGGTATCATCAGTCATGCAACATGATTCAACAGGCCAACGTATGGTTGAGATGTTAAATCGATCTTCAGAGTTGGCGAAGGCTCTGTGATTAGTTTATAACAAAATGGAACGCTCAAACGGTTCTTCGGACGATTGAACTCCTTTTTGTTGTTTATGTTGTTAACACGACGTTTTGACCGATCTATTCTACGTACTATTCTATTGTACTGTCCGAATCTAATGGTGGTAAACGCAATACACAACAAGAAGGAGTTCAATCGTCCGAAAAAAACTCCTCGAATGTTAATGGTCCTTCTCAAAACTATAGACAAAACGGAACGTTGTTTGATGGTGCTCAAAGCAAATTCATGTCTCCTTACTTGGGGGTGCTGGGAAGCCGGAAGTGAATTGTGGTAGATTACTCGTGTAAATTAAAAGAGAATGGAATAGGGCGGAAAGTAATGCGACCGCCGTCTCCAACCCCCAACGATACCTGGAGTATAAGTGGAAGATTTGAAAAATTATAATATCATTAGATTTGTGTTTTTTAAATTTTCTTTGATTACAGCTCAAGTACATTAGGGTACATAGACGTGGAGGACTGCTAAACAAGCTAGACTCACAATGAATACGATATTCACTGCATTCATCACACAAGTGACCTTTTGCTCTGATATGGTAGGTGTAGTAATAACTTTGGGCTTTGTCGTCGAATATTCGTTCACAAGCTCATGTCAAAGACCATTATTAGTGGAGCGTATTCGATATTCTATGGGTTTCTCCCTCGTGTGTCTTTTTGCTGTACTAAGTTAAGCTTAGTAAATACTTTTACGTCGAATATTAGTTAGCAATCTCTTCTTACAGACTATTTTTCTTAAAGAAAAGTACTTATACATTTGAATTAAAGACCTTAAATATTTGAATTAAATTATTAATCCAATATGAATGCGAATAAAATACTTATATGTATAAATAA
>VCCN01001303.1:547209-558362 GCA_006491835.1 Architeuthis dux
ACACCCTTCAAAGAGAAAGAAAACCGGACTTCTTATGGCCCCCTTGAGACTAAACAACCAGCCAAAATGGATAAGAAATCGGACCCTTTAATCATAACCTTCGATGTCACAGGTCACAAGCACCTCCCCAAAACAGGAGGCCGACCCCTTAAAGCACATTTGAAGACTAGCAGCTGTCAACAACACTCCAACCCATTAGTACGTTGACTACAAGTTACTCATTTGAAATGGATATATACTGTTCAACAAGCATCTCATATAAGCTTAGAATACAGAACGAGCTGAAAACCAACTTAGAATAGCACAGAGATCCATGGAAAGAGCAATGCTAGGGATAACGCTAAGAGATAGAAACATATCAACATGGAGCAGAAAGAAGACCAGAGTGAAAGATATTATACAAATAATTAAGGAGCAAAAATGGAGATGAGCTGGCCACCTAGCAAGAATAAATGACAATAGATGGGGGGAAAGACTAACAGATTGGGGCCCACGGGACAGTAAACGCAGTAGGAAAAGACTAGACACAAGATGGAGGGACGAGATAGAAAAGTTTGCCGGTAAGACTTGGCAGAGGTTAGCACAAGATAGGTCGTCATGGAAGGAGATGGGAAAGGCCTTTGTCCAGCAATGGACTTATCACGGCTGCTGCTGCTGCTGCTGCTGCTGATGATGATGATGATATATACAGCAACCTGGGTAGGTTAACGTGAACAAGCTAATGCATACCGACTAGTGCGTGTGTCTGTATAATTGCAATGATACTTACTTGTGATCAGATTGATATCATACATCTATATAAAGAAAGAAAAAATCGATGGGAAGAGATTCAGAGACAAATGAATAGTGGAATGAGAAGCGAAGAAAACAGAAGACAAGAAGATGAAAATATTCTGAGATTAATAAATCCTGCACTCAGGAACACTGATCTCAATTTTAAGAAACTCTGACCATTGGTCCAATAAAAAGCGAACCATTTTTTTTTCGCGTTGCCGGGAGTGACCACGTAATATGGACTTTTAAATTACCTCACATTTGACCTCAAATTGATTTGAATCAATCCAATCCCCGGTTATTTCATCGCCTTTCCGCGCTCTGACTTCATTTATTTTATGTTAGCGTCTTTCCTGCCTTTCTTTGGCAGTTCAATGTTATTTTTATAGCTATTCTTTAATAATGAAAATATAATTAACTCATCCTATCGATCGTTCAGCTGACTTTTCTTTTTGTTGTTGGGCTTGTTTCTATTTCTTCTGTTTTTATTATAATAAAAATCTTCTTCTATTTTTCCTTCCTGTTCTCCCTCCACCTCAACCATTCGTCTTTTTTTCAAATTCTTCATTTCGTTAGCGCTTTTCTTAATTTGATTTACCCGGATTTGTTATCTCTCTTTATGTTTCTTTCAACATCTTTTCGGCATGCAATGTTTACTACGCTTAGCTAAGTACGGCACAAGATTGGATGAAGAAAATAGGGGGATTAGAAGATTGTGTAGAACCAATATTCCAGGTGAGCTGTGCCAGTTTTGAATATATGTATGCTGTTTAATATGTGTTGCTTAATGTCACAAATTGGATAGGGATAGAAAGGCGATAAAAAGACTGTGTAACGCCAATCTTTCAAGCGAGAAGGACCTACCTGCCTGCTTAGTTTCCTCGAAAATTAGCATTCAAAATACAGACTTTTGCCGTTTACGTAGCTTACGGCACTAGGGAACGCAGAGGGAATAAAATGGATACGAAGATTGTGTAGCGCCAATCTCAGTTGAGAGTGCTGCCAGCCTATCTGCCTTGAAAATCAGTATTCAAAATATTTTTTTGCTGTTTAATAAGCTTGGCTCAGTACGTCACAAAGTCAAATGGAAGAGGGAGATAAGAAGACTGTGTAACGCCAATGTATTTAAGTGGGAAGACTTACATACATACATGCTCACCTTGAAAATCAGCATTCAAAACACTGACTTAGCTTAGTATCGCACAATATCAAAAGGGAAGAAATACGAGGACTTGGAATATTGTGTAGCGCCAATCATTTGTTTCGATCATACCTTATCTGGTCAAAAATTCAAATATGTCTTCCGTGTTCAATATTTAATTGACAACTCTATTACGCCAAAGCCAAAGTTGTTACAACAAAATATAATTGTTTTAAAAATCTTCCGGAACGTTGGTTTAAAGTCATAGAAGGTCAAAGAAATTATTTTGATGATTAATAAATAAACGTACTAGTTATTATCAGTTAACTATTTTTAATTAAAACAACACTGGGGACGTTTTCACATAGAGAGAGAGATAGAGAGAGATAGAGAGAGAGAGTTAAAAATGGTCTGATTAATTAATATTTTACAATATCTTGTAAATAAATGTGGCGACCTCACCATGCGGCAATGGTTAGCGAGTTTATCTAGCAGACCATTAGTACTGTGTAGTAAGTTGAATTTTCACTGGGTACCCTACCCTAGACTAAGCTAAGTATTGGGCGCCTCGACGTAGGGTAATAGTTAGCATGCTCAGCTCGCAAACCATTTAATCGCCCCTGGATGAACAACACTTATGGTCTTGTGCCAAACTAAGCTTAGTATATCTTATAAATAAGCTAAGACAAAATAATGTTTTGTTTTATTTTCTATATATATATATATAAATATATAATCCGTATACATCAAATTGCCACACATAGGTGTCAAAATAATTTGGTAGAGCAGTAATATAAATGATATGTTTTATTGTTATATATATATATAACGGGAGATATAAGTTTATGACATAGTCTTTGCAGAAAAACCTTACTATGCACATTTTCCTGGGGAAAAACAAAAAAAAAAACTGGAGTGACCGGTTTGTTTAGAATATTTTTAGGACCGTTAAATATAAAGTCTAAGCACTTTTTTTTGAAGTTGGGTAGCTAAAGAAATGCACAGCGATAGATTCAAATAATACGCTATCATAATGGTGCTTGTCTGTCTTTAAGGGAAGGCGCCTCCTTAAAACGAGTCAATTGGTGTACATGGGGTCTTTTATTATTTAATGAACTAATTTTATTCCACTGTTATTTCATTCCGTTGCGAAAAGTATATCTTCATATTAGGAGTGGAGAAAAAACAGCGAAAACAGGACAATAAATAATATGGAAGTAAGAAAATGAAGAAAACAGGAGGAAGGGATAGAGGGGGAAAGGAAAGAAGGAAGATAGAGGGGGAAAGTGGAGCGGAATGAAATGAAATGAGGAAGGAATAATAAGGAAAATAGAGCTGAAAAAAACAAAGGAAGGCGAGAAGGAAGGCGAGAAGGAAGGCGAGAAGGAAGGAAGTAATTACAAGAGTATAGGGAACTAAATATAATCAAAACGCGATTCCAAGTGGTTTTCCGACTGTTGAACTCCCTTTTCTTGCTTTTATTGTTACCTTGACGTGTCTGCACTCTTCCTCAGGTGTACCATCCGTATGCAAAGCGTGATCTCCTTTTTTCTTAAAGTGAAAACCAGAAAATGATGGTAAAAAGATTTTGATAAGTAAATCGATCGCTGTAAGGTTTTGTATATTGGTTGCGTCTGTTCTGTTGGAATGCTAACAACGTGCAACGCGATTTTTGTTCCTGGGTAATGAGTGTTATTTTCAGATTGCTTATGTCTAAAATGTATTGGAATTGGCTATTATTCCCTTCACACTTTGCTTTTGTGGCCAGGATAGTGATATCCATGTGCAATTGTTTTTCTTACATTATGTGATTAAAACTGTGCAAATTTGGCAGTTTTGGTGACATTTTTGTTTGAGGGTTTCTAAAAGTATTGGATTTGTAATATCTGCAGAGAATTCACACTAATACTTTATTAAAAAATCATGAGCAAGTCAGACTGTTGCGCCAGATGGAAGTGTTCTTTCCCAGATACATTTTTTAAAACTTTTTAAAAATTTCTTCTTCGTTTCCAATACAGTTATATGGTAAAATTCTTTACAACGAATCTATAGCAACATTATTTACATTTCTAGAGTAAAATTATTAGCAATTCATTTACATTGTTCATATAATAACCCTATCCTTTTAATAACGCTCATATTAACTCCTGACCAGTGATAATACCTATCTTTCTGATTTTCAATGCATAACAGACAGGTTGATAAATTTTCCAAGTTCGGTGTGTAATTGTCAAATTATTAGGTGTGTGCAAAAGTTCCCAGTGCATATGTGAAAACTAGAGACTGATTATTCAGTTGATTGGGGAAGTTTGTACAGCCATAATAATGCAAAAATGCATAGTTTGTTAGCGCAGAAAAAGATTCAAGCTAAGCAAGGGGAAGTGATAGAGTGTCGGTAAAGTCAGTGGGCAGTGATAAGTCAGTGCAGCGCGATTTTTTCTCCCGTGTAATGAATGTTATTTTCTGACTGCTTAAGTGTAAACAGTATAGAAAATGGCTATTATTCCTCTCAAACTTTGCTTTTGTGGCCAGGAGTATATGTAATTGTTTTCTTACTTGAAAATATGTAGATTTCAAATTCACATTTTCTAATCTTTTTAAACATAATCAATCAGAAAGTAACACGTATTACCCAGGAACAAAAAAGTGAAAACAAGTTGCACAGTGTTATGGATCCCCTCAAAATTCAGAATGTGTCGTCCACACAGATTGTACTTATGAAGAAAGCCGTAGAATGCATCGGCAATAACGTTATAATAACAACAGAATAAACAAACAATGGGAATCTATTGTCCAAACGAATCTCAAAATTCAGAAAGTGTCTTCCATGCGGAACAAATATATGAAAAAAGCTGTAGAATGGATCGACCAAAACGTTGTGTTGACAACAAAAGCAACGAAAAAAAAACACTGTGTCAAAACATTTAAAACAATTGATGCCGTATAACTCAACAGCATCGAATCAATTATAGAAGAATTATCAAACTAAAAGCTGACGTGTTCTCAGAAGAATCGGTATATATGAGCATCGAGATAGTAAATACTCTTAAAAACTGTTCATCAGATTTCGATCGAATTATAAGTCGTAGTACAAGACTGGAAGTTGTAGCGTGGATTGAGGAAAGGACAAATATACATAAACCTTTTGATCAAACATGTGTCAAGTTTAAAGAAAATGTAGGTTTACAGGCGTTGTTCCTGTAACCATAGAAAATATTTAAAAATAAAGTTAAAAAACGAAACAAAAATCCAGATTTCATTTGGTTTGCGCTCTCTCTCTCTCGCTCGCTCGCTCTCTCTCTCTCTATATGTGTGTGCAATGGACGTAGTTGATCATGGTTCTCCACAGTTTCCTTTCTTTTGATGCGTTCAGCAATTCTTGCTTCTTTGCGCTTTCTGATACTCATTCTGCCATCCAGTTGCACAAAACCTTTCAAGTAGGCTAACCGCTGCTTACCTCTGTTTCTCTTTCCCGTTATGCACTCTGTCAGCGTTAAGTTCTCTAAACATTCCTCTCATTTAAGTGTCCCCAAATTCCAGTTGTCTCTCTGTTATTGTTAGCAACTGTTTCCTGGTAATTCCAATTCCTTTAAAACTTTTGTTTGCTATGATTTTCCATTTCGGCACAATTTATCTCGTTCAGTAAATATTGCAAAATAGCCCAATTTTACGTGTAATTCAATTCTTTTAATCTTTTTTGCTTCCGTTTGGTTAATCCGTTGTTCTTCCCTAAAGCGTTTCTTATCTCTGCATTTCTTTTTACTGGCTTCTCATTTATATTTCTTTGCTGATAAATATTACTGAAGTGTCAAATCCTTCAGTAAACATTACCTGTTTGCTTTCCACGCGCGTCTTCGTACCAAATATTTGTTTCTTATCTTGCTACCAAATATCTAATCACATGTCCGAGGAGGACAGCTGGCAAAGGTTTTCGGCAGAAGGTTTCGTAATAAATCTTACAGACAAATAAACATAGAGAACTTTCCACTTTTAACAGTTCCTTCCTGAGTGTCTCACGGAAAGTAGGAGAAAGAAAATGTGTTTTTATTATTCGTTTTGGACTTGTCTTTTCTTCATGCTATTGTTGCTTTTTATCATAACTTTCTTGGTCGATTACCCCCCAACGGTTAAAGTAAGTAGTGTCAAGTACAAACAAATAATTAGCTTCCGACGACACTTGAACTCGAATTCCATATCCCGGGAGTTCGTCTTTCAGGAATGACCTATATCAGTACGGCCACGGACGCCAATTGCACGACGATATACAAATCTAGTCATAATACTAACTCTCTGTTCAAAATCTTTACGGCTTGTTTGTTTTAACTACTTGGTAATAGTAATCGATTACTTAAAAACAAACATTAATAATTGGTTTCCTCTACTACTATGATTTCTGCTAGTACTACTGGGTAGCAAACAAATAATATGCCATGAATAACACTGTGCAACAATCCTTTTCACTTCTTTTGTTCCCGGCTAATGTGTTATTATTATTATTTGATTGATTATGTCTAAAAAGTAAATAAAATGTCAATTATTCCCTTCAAACTTTGATTTTGTGACCAGGATACTCAAGAGATATAAGATGAAAGAAAACCAATTAAAGATACATAATGGCAATGTTCTCATCTAAGGAATTCGTTGACTATGGCAAACAGCACGGTTGTATTTTTGCGCCGATTTCAATTGAACCCACTAAATGGAGGCACAGTTTGTGTTTGTATTACACTATGAAACCTTTTTATTACTTGTATTTTGCTTCTGGGTAATAAGTGTTCTTTTCTGATTGGTTATGTCTAAAAAAAACATACAAAAGGACTATTATTGCCTTCAAACATTTCTTTTGCGACCAGGATAGTGATAATTTGAAATCTAGTTATTTTCAATTGGACGACGGGCAAATTTGAACATTTCCAATCACATGAAGTAAGAAAAGTAATTATATATGAATATCGCTATCCTGACCACAGAAGCAGAGTTTGAAGGGAATAATACTCATTTTCTATACTTTTTACACATAAGAAATCAGAAAATAACACTCACTACGCAGGAACAAAAATCACGTTGCACAGTGTAATCGGGAGACAAGGGGTAGCAGTATGATTTTGTTCTGCGAAACCGTTAGCCTTCATCAGAGCGAGAGGAGCCTCCGGGATATGAAATGCAAATTCATATCTCGTCGGAAGTTACTTCTTATTCCAATTTCACGCTGATTTCCTTTTAACGGTCGGAGTTTATTTGATCAATCAATTTGTGAGAAAGATCAACAATAAAAGAAGAAAATCTAATAAAATATTAAGAAGGAAAATACATCATCTATGAATTCAGATAACTTGAGACAATAACAATAAGAGTCAAAACCTATATTAGACAGGTCTGGTTAGTCACTCAATAGAAACCGTCACGCTACCGACGTCGTTTGGCAACAGGCTGTCTTGGCGGTAATCAATTAGAAAAATTGGTGATCAATGAATAAGTTAATTCTCTCGCCTTTTGTTCGGCAGTGATCACTAACATGTTTGTATTTCCAAAAAGAAGCGGACACAAAAAGGGATCAATTTAGCATAAATTTACATTGCAAACCTTGGGGGGTGAGAAAGGTTTTCACTAGACATAAGGAGTGAATACTGAAATGTTCAGCCAACTAGATTCATGTGTGTGGCCTGTATGCGTGATACATGCATACATGTTCGCTGCTATTCGATACGATGATACACGTTCATGTGTCCTTCATGGGGCAGTGCTTGTGTGAGAACGGGCCGGGTCCACAGTCCGGTCCTAGCTTGGAATGATGTTCTGTTAATCGTCGGCAGAGCATAAGCTAAGACGGCCGCAGAACAATCCTGTTGCTGTATACATACATGCATACATAGATAGCCAGCCAGTCGGCTAGGCAGACCAAATTGAAAACTGAAAGAAACCTATGTTGACAGTTTTGGTGACAGTTTTGCTTGACGGTTTCTAATAAGTAAAACTTATATTTCGTAATATCAAAAACTTCCGTCTGCCACGGGATGGCACATTTTCATGGTAAATATCATGAAGAAGAAGCAGGCGGTGGTTATGTCGTAGTTACACAGCGAGGCATGAGCATATGGGAACTCTTTGTTTATGGGTTGGGGGGGGGGTTGATCTGCGTGAAAATTTCTCTGATTTTCCCGAATTTGAAAGGGGCATCGCCCCCTGGCTCGTACGCCTATGCAACGAGGTAATCGCTAACTTATACTCATAGAATATGGTTGAGATTAATGAAATCAAATAAGGAAAAACGAAAAGATCTGTATCCTGACTGAAGTCGTTGCGTACTTCTCATCAGCGCAAAAAAGTAGGTGTTCGTGCCCAGGTAAGGAGTAGGATTTCGAAAGCTGATTTTCAAGGCAGGTAAATCATTCTTACTTGGAAGATTAGCGTAACACAATCTCCCTAAGCAAACTTTCCTCACATCTCGACTTGTGCCGTCACGTTTTCATCGCCAAGGGACGTTAATTAACGTTTTCCCTACTTACTTGTTAAGTGCCAAACGACGTTGATTGATTAACGTCCCCGATTTAAATGCACGCTTTGTCTTCATTTTATCGTACGCACACTGCTGTGACTAATACCCGCTTTCTAAGGATGCTACTTACTCTCATCATTCTATTTTGTGCCTACATACTTCTGCGAGAAAAAAACGGAGTTAGCCAAACAAGAATGAATGAATGTTATACAAATATAGAAAAAAATAAATAAGGAATGTAATATATAAAAGAAAGAGGGAAAATAAAGGAAGATAGAAAGAAGGATAAGGATATAAAAAAAGAAAGAAACAAATGAAAACAAACAAGGACAAATAAAGGAAAGATATATAAAAAGAAGAAAATATAGAATAAAAAGGGGATGAAACAAGTTAGAAAGGAAATCATGTTTTTGAAGAAAAATGTGATAATGGCAATTGAAAAGAAAGAAGTAAACAAAGAAGGGAAAAAAGAAGGAAAGGTTGAAGAAATGGCAAAGACAATAACAAGAAAGAAAAAGAAGGATAGAAGTGAAGAAGAAAGGATGGAAAAAAGGAATATAGAAAGAAAGTGAGGAATGAAAGAAAGCAAATGTATAAATAGTGAAGACAAAAAAAGGAAAGAAAGAAATGAAGAAGAAAGACCGAAGGAAAAAGATAGAAAGAAAAAGAAACAAAGAAACAAAGTGAGGAAAGAAAAAAGAAAAGTAAAGATAGTCGAAAAGGCAAAGACAATAAAAGGATGGAAAGAAGTAAAGAAAGAAAGAAAGAAAATTAAGGAAGAAAGAAAAGGTATAATAAATGAAAAAGACAAAAAGGAAGAAAAGGAAAGACAGAAGAGAAAAATAAGTTAAAAGAAAGACAGAAACGTGAAAATAAGGTTGAAAAAAAAAGGAAAGACAAACAAGCAAAGTGCAGAAGAAATTAAGAAAAGAATAGAAATATCAAAGAAAGGAAGAAAAAAGACAGAAAGAGATGATAGAATAAATGGCAAAGGCATTGAAAAGAAAGAAAGAAATAGATAAGAAAGGGAAAAGAAAAAGGAAAGACGAAGAAAGGAATATAGCGTGAATAAGGAGCGAAAAACAAAATGAAAGAAAGAAAAAATATCAAGACAAAATGGCTGCTAATCGATTCCACCAATCAAACTGAACATCGATCACATCTTTTATTCATTACGCATTCCAAATACCAATTCTTTTATTTTTTACATTTGGTTGTCTTCCTCTTTTTATTAAAATCAGCTTCTCGTCTTTTTTTAAAATCATCTTCTCGTCTTTTGACTCTTGTGAATTTCAACGATCGCTGGCTTTTCAATTGCGCCCAACCTCTGAGCGTCAGTATTTATGCTTTGCTCCCAACCTGATATGAAATCCAATTAGGTTAATTGCGCAGTTCTGTTTTCTCGAAGTTGCTCCTCTCCTCCCCCCTCTCTCCCCCTTTCTCTCTCTTTCTATTTTTCTTTCTTAATGGGTAGTTTTTGTCTCTCTCTCTGATCCGTTAGGAACCAGTGTTGCCAATTTAGCGCGTTTAGCGCTAGATTCAGCGCGTTTCTTATTTTGGTAGTGCACAAAAGCGCTAAATTAACGCTAAATTAGCGCGTTTACCCTTAAACAGTTTGTCCATTTTTAGCCATCTATTGGTTATTTCTTGTGGCTTTTTGGCCATTTCTGGCTTTTTTAAAAAAAATTTTAGCGCTTTTTGGCAGTCAAACTAGCGCGAAAATAGTTTTTGAGTTGGCAACACTGTTAGGAACATCGTGCCTTGCTTTTTAGCTGGGTATTGCAGAAGCCTTGTCAAACTTTATCGGCTTTCGAATGGGATTTTTAGGTAGGGAATAATCTAAGAGGTGATTGAAAGAAGTATAAAGAAAACATAACAACATGACTATAAAATACGGTTGCATTTGGAAACCTGAGTGAGATAATAAAACTAACCATCATTTATTCAACTGCTAACCTTTCTGTTTCAGAAACACTTTAAAAGATCATTTTCTATCTTAAATATATCTCAAGTCTAATCTTCTATTCTTAAAATCAGATATGCAATTTTATTTTTTAGTTTACATTCATTTTGAACATTAACAGAAGATGGTTAGTCATTTCTTTAGTCCGATTAATTATATGTAGTTTCCAAGGGGGTGTGGAAAAAACAACGACATATTTCGATGCAATGTTGCACCACTATCACGAAATCCGATCCGCTACAACGTAATTCACAGTACAACTGCAAGTATAACTCCAACGTAGATTAGGTTGGCAAGCCTAGAACGGACTGACGAATTGTCGCCACCTGGCCTGTTATAGCCAAGACCTCGCCACATCAGATGTGCTAGCGCTTCGCATACGGGTCACTGTCAATCCCCCTCCTCTTGCTCTGGGCAAGTCCATTTCCATTTCGCCATATTATCTTATATATTTACTAAGTTTATCTTGGTCCGACAAACATCCACAATTGTAAGGCGCCCAATGAGGATCACAATCATTACAATAGATAATAACTAAGCTTAGCTTACTCTGACAAAAGACAACGAGTATGGATGAAAAGCATTACAAGAGATATCTGCTAAGACATAGGGTCGAAACTACACACACTCACCATAGGTTTCGACTACAGATAAAACCTACTAACTCAGAATTCAAACACACAAGCTCGGTCGAAGTAAAACATCGTTTCCCGAACGCCTTTGCAAATTCTCAACATTGTCTTTTCCTAGCATCATATAAATATATATATATATATATA
>VCCN01001303.1:582324-592612 GCA_006491835.1 Architeuthis dux
AGAGAGAGAGAGATTGAGAGATTTTGCGTCATCCTCATAAGATGGAATGCACAAGTTGGAGAAACTTGCTATGAATTTAATTTAATTAAAAGATTTTTATGCAGGAAACTTTTACATCAACTTCATGTATTTCGCCGACTTGTCTGCTGCAATGGCTGATGTGGTTGGGTATTTTCCCACCAGCGCCAGAGTTCCAACCTAAATTAGGATTCGGAATGCTGATCTTCGGTGCATGCCTGTCACCCTTACAAGACAGATTTGGAAATTTCATAACTTGCATTGCACCAGACTAAGCATAGAAATATTGAGTTAGCCAACAAGTTCGTTCTGTTTTTTGTCGTTAGATGGCATTATGGGCTTTTAGTTTCAACTTACCCCATTCGAAAAGATAGCTTTTGATTGTATTGTGACAGGCCGTCATATCAGCGTGAAAATTTCAAGAAATTGTCAAAATTGGCATATTTTTTCTCCTAACATTGGAAGGAAATAAGTAACACTTTCAGCATATTAACCCTTCTTTTTTTTTAAAAGTGCAATTCAAATGCAAACGTGCAGTTTATGGAGAGGTTTTGTAAATGTTCGAACATTTCAAAAGTGGTTTGGCCACCCAATGATATCCTTTAACCTATTTTTCTCAATTTGTCATATAAGGCCTCTCTGGTGTGTACGGCCTAGTTGTAGACATGTATATAATAGGCAGAGCTTCGGGGTCACAACAGTGAGGCACAGGGAGGATTGAGTAAGACTAACAATGGTCTGCGAACGTGGCACAACTTTTATCGAACGACATTTGATCCTACGACGTTTTATCAAAACAACTTTTCATCGAAACGACTTTTTATCGAAACGACTTTTTATTGAAACGATTTTTTTATCGAAACGTAAACGACAATTTAAATAAATCAAAGATTTTAAATAATTTTAATAATTTCTATATAAAATTTTAATTTTTAAAAACAGTATCGGTATGAGAAATCTTTTCGAAAATCGACACCCCATTTTAAAAACGTAATTAAGGTTTTAAAAATGTTTTTCTCAAGTTTTTTCTTGTTTTTCCTAAAAAAATAAACCCCCAATTTTTTGTCTAGAAACAGAACAATACAATTTCATTAATTACAACGTAGAATTGGATTGTTATAAAGTAAGTTCTTTCTTTTTTCCAACTTGCTTCCACTTTTTTCTTGAATTTACCGACATAAACGTTTCTGTTTACAGATATAAACAACTTTTCAGCCCTGGCAATTTTCTGAAAAAAACTTCGGTTTAATAGAGTTTACTGATGAATGATTTATATCAGATTTATCTCCAAACCGTGTTCTTACTACTGACACACGGATTCTGACGATAACCTATTTCTCTCTAGAAGTTTGGGGCTTTTTATTCTCAGGTGTTAAATTCCCAGAAAATTGACAGCGTGGAAAGATGTAAATAAAATAGATTTTTTAAAATATTGTGATAAAAGGCAACCGAAAGATTAGGATGAAGGTAAATAGTTGTGTAAAAATTACTAATACTGTGAAAATTCTTTGAGATTAACCTCGAACCGTTGATCTAAGGCAGGTGCCTATTTATTTACTATGTTCAGCTTTGTCTGATAGTCTGGAACCATCCTGTGCGGATCAAACCCACAACTGTTTTAAAACTCTGTAATACAGACTTGTGTAACGAATCTTCTTGGTAGTTTAAATGACAGCCACAATCAACAGGGACGATGCGACAAAAACCAGAAACGTCATAAACGAAAACACAGGGTAGAGAAGCGGGAAATGAAATGCAGTGAATGCATTTTAATACCGGGTGAAAACCGTAGAAAGAAAGGCAAAACTTTGTGCGTGCGTAAACTTTCTCCTGACTCAGAGAGAAAATAAAAATAGGACAAATTCCATCTACACAGTTATGATCGGGTAGGTTTATTCAAAGTTGCATTATATATGTAATAGACGAGCTGAGGGCAAAACACATGCAGAATGCAGTTTTCCTTTGAGTTAAGAGGTGCTCAGAGTTTTTCTAATTTCTATGTGTTGCTATCAAAGTCCGGTATGCCTTCAAAAACTACTATATTGCCTCAGTTTACTTAGAAAACGTTTCTTCTCTTCCCCCTTTCTCTCCCTAACTCCCTACCACGGGGCGAAAGCCGTGGGTCAAACCGTTCTGTTCAGTCTCCTCGGCACAACTGGACTTAATTGTCTTTATTCTCCAAACTTCTTTGTTTGAACGATTCAGCCAACCAAAGGGGGCAGACCCTCTCTGTTTTTCTTAATCTGTTATCGTTGCACAAGATATCTACCTAGCTTAGCTTCATTTCAGACAATCCTACAAGTAAGGATCGAGCCCACTAGAGTGATATGGTCTTCAAGAACTGCTTAGCTAAGTCTGATACCAGGTCACACATGGGAACAACCCAATCGAACCCACTATAATTGTAACGGCCTGGGATATTAACTGCTCCACTGCAGGCGCACTTTATGATAAAAAACGGACAAAGAAATTATCGAATCACTGTAGCATTAAAATTGTTGGGATGTTTACATCTGTTGATATTTGCTGGGGGTGAAGGAAATGTGATGCCTAGTGGATCATTCGTAGGCTGGATCTCAAATCAAGTCGCGAATCCTTACAGAAGCAACGTTTTTATCGATTACGGTCGCGACCACACACCGACCCAATGCGTGTTTTCAGTGCAGTTGCTGTCCAGAACGACAAAACCCGAAGGGTATCACATGCCCGTCGTTAGGATATTTTCTTGATAGATCATACATCTTGATGGTTGTTACCATTCGAAGATGAATGTAAACATGGGCTAGCAAACGTCACGAGTCACTCTATGACATCCCAGACGATTGCAGCCCACACAGCGCAACCCTCGACACGACTTACGCATCACTGCGCCATCGCGCGTTTATGCTGCTAGGAAACCGTTGTCATGTGATTGTTTGCCGAGAGATCTGCGGAAGTCAAGAGATCGGAAACAGTCAAATAAATGATTAGTCGCTATTGACATAAAAAGATCTTTCTTCATTTCTTCTTTCATTCTTTCTTTTTTTCTTTCTTTCACATTTTTCTTTCTTTCATTTTCTTCCTTTCATTTTCTTTCTTTCTTTCTTCTTTTTTCTTTCTTTCTTTCATTCACATTTATCTTTCATTCACATGTTTCTTTTTTTCATTTTCTTCCTTTCATTTTCTTTCTTCATTCTTTCTTTCTTTCTTTCTTTCTTTATTCCATCCAGATTTTTCTTTCATTCACATTTTTCTTTCTTTCACATTTTTCATTCTTTCATTTTCTTCCTTTCATCTTCTTTCTTCTTCCTTTCTTTCATTTACATTTTTCTTTCTTTCATTTTCTTCTTTTCATTTTTTTATTTCTTTCTTCTTTTTTCTTTCTTTCTTCTTTGTTTCCTTTCTTCATTCTGTTCTTTTTCTTTCTTTTATCTCTCTACCCTTCTTCGTTTTTGCCTCATTGCCTTTCTTTCTTGCTTTCTCTCTCCCCCCACAACACACTCTCTTTATTCGATTTAAAACAAAATATGATACACATTTAGGAAAACTTCACCCTGAACATGTACTTTGTAAACTGGTCATGTAGTACATTATTTCTTTAATGAGTTAGAATCTCCTTGGATTATCCACGATTCTGGCCTTGTGTCAGCCTACCGTAACGCAATGGTTAACGAGCTTATCTCGTAGACCAATTTGTCAGTGTAGTGATTTCGATCCTCAATACTGTGGTCTTGTACCAGAAGACGCTAAGCTTAACAGGACGGCACTGTTTTGTTGCTGAGATAGTTGTGTTTTTTAAACCGGTAGCAGTAGTCAACGTTCGATTCCAGGTAGAAATCATGATTTCGAATGCTGATTTTCATAAACGATAGGCTCTGAAGATACATTCTGTAATTTTGAGATGGATCATTATCATTCCAAGAGTTGTTCAAACTATTGATCTCATCCATGTTTGCTACCACAATGCTTCGACAGATCCATTCTTCAGCGTTCTTCAGGAGTACAATCACTATAGAAAGAGGGTGATTTCTTTTTTCTCAGTATTATAAACCAGATTATTTATTTGCTACCCCAAAAAAGCAAAATCTGATACGTGGACCTTTTTTCAGTGTAAGTGAATTTGTATATATACCCGATCTGGCATACAGCTCAGGAGACTTTAGATTTTCAACAACGACTATATCACATCATAGGGCAATAGAAAATATTCAAAAGTTGGGGAATGGGTCCAACATTAACTGAATGAAATGTTCCATGACACTGCCAGACCCCACACCTCTCAGCTAACTGTGTCTAAGTTTAGAGAATTGGGATATGAAGTCTTGCATCATCCTCCTTATTCACCTGACATTTCTTCTACAGATATCATTTTTCAAGCATATTGAACTTCATATTCGTAATGAAATGTTCAATAATAGGGAAGCCATAATTTGTGCATTTACTGAATTTGTAACAACTAAACCAAGATATATTTTTAGAGATGACATATCGTCGGGAAAAGGTTATTGGTTCAAATGCGTCATATTATGATTAAACATATATCGTTTTTATTGTATATATAATCCTTCATCTTAGTGTTCCATTTCATATCTACCTAATACTATTTGCATTTCTATCAATTTGTTCTACAGATACAATCCTGTAATCCGACTTCATTTTAATCCGACCAACATTACTATTCGTGTTTCTAAATCCAATCTACAGGACAAATTCTGTAGTCCTGCCTTCTTTTAATCTAACCAACATTTGATCAAAAGCTTTTATCAACATTTACTATTTGTTTGTATTTCTCTCAATCCATTCTTTACGACATGTCTTGTAATCTGACCTTCTATTAATCCAACCAACAATCGATGAAAATATTTTATACACATTTACTAGTCGTTTGTGTTTCTACAAATCCAAAGGGTACAAATCTTTTCATCCGACATTTTTTTAATAAGGCAACATTTTATCAAAGCGTTTTATTAACTTTTTAATTCTTACTTGGGTTTCTTTTAATTCATTTTATTTAAATATGTGATATATGTAAAATAAGTCAACCATAAATAAGAGTTCTTATTTCACTGAGTGTAATCTATAATATCTTATTATACGACCCAATTCTGCAACCATGTGCGTCAGACTAGAAAACGTATCCGTCTATTTGATAAGAACTGTATATGGCCGAATCTAAGCCATTCTAATTTCTTATCTTGTCATTATAACTCTTTGACTAGTCTCTTTTCTTTCATCTTATTTTTCATTTTCTTATTCATGCTGCTAAATTAATGATCGTAAAATGTAATAATCGACTTAAATTTTGCGATAAAAGGCAACACAGATGAGATGAAAGGAAAACCAGTCAAAATGTATTACTGATCAATATTTTTATTGGTAGTATAACAGTTTCATCAATTGCAATTTTTAAGAGACGTTTCCGATGTAGGATGCAAAAAAGTAATTACCTAAAATTGCTGACAGGAAAAGCCTGAGATACGTTATAAACATCAAATGAATCGACCAGAAAATAAAAATCAGTATATAAAAAAATCATATAACATTTGGAAATTGTAAAGAAAATAAATACGAATTATTTTAAACATTTTAAGAATATTGGAAAAAATATTTCAAGAAATCTGGACAAATATTTTCCGTCTGCAGAGTTTTATCATATTGAAAACACAGGACAAACGATAGAAAGAGAAGGAAGGATAGTAAAAAGAAAGACAGAAAGAATAACAACAACAAAAAATGACAGCGAGAAAAAAAAATGAACGATATAGAAAGGAAATGAGAGATAGAAAAGAAAAGACAACTCTCGTCGGAATATTATGGTGTTATCACTGATTGGTCTGCCTATGAACTGCCAAAAAATGACAGGTACTCAATGCAATAGAAAGATATGGTCGAAGATTTTATCGATTTGTTAGGACAGAATCACGTGACATGCACAGCTCTCTTTCAGTTTTCTTTATCAAATTGCAAAAGAAAACCGTCTTATTTTCAAGTTTCTTTTTACCTTTGCTGGTGTAGCCAAGTGGTTGGGTCCAGGACAGTGCATGCTTATGGGTGTTTGCTAGTCTTCGGTTAGTCTGGCACAAGGTTATAACAGTGAGTCAACCCTTTGAAAATCGTACTTTCTATGCATACGGATAGGTAAAAAATAGTAAAATGTTGAGGTGCTGTCTAAGGGACGGATCTCCGGACACCAAAATAACTATTTTGCATAACTACAAGTGCATGCTTATGGGTGTATATTGTCGAATATGAGTGAGCCATTCTAGTTTCTTATCTTGTCATTATTACTTTTTGACTCTCTTTTTCTTTCATCTTATTTTCTGATTTCTGATTCATGCTGCAAAGTTAACGATCGTAGAATGTAATAATCGACGGAGCTAGACATTTACATTTACTCCTTATTATGTCCAAAAAGAAATCCAGCCAAAATTGGGTTTTAGGGGTTTCAAAATACGTGCAAAAATATCATATCAGTATTTTGTTAAAATACCAATGTGCTTCGTTCTAACCACAGGCATTAGATTGTTATTCTTATTTAACGGCCGTAGAATAACGACTGGAGAGTTGTGATATGAAGAAAGAGAAATGAGAAAAAGAGAAATGAGATATATGTTTTATCTAAGAAATTTGAAGACCATTACATCTAATACTACGAGTGTAAAACAAACAACAAGGAAGCGTAGTAGCAATTGGAGAATTAAGGAATATAGCTATATGGTTTATGTGAACGATGTTTACGAGTAAAACGTCTGTGGCCAAACCGGTAACGACTCTATGAAGGACAAGCAGCCTCCCAAGGATAAGAAATGCTAGTTCGAATCTCAACGGAGTCTGATTCTTTCTTCTTTCTTCTTGATTCATGCTATTAGAAACCGTCAACCAAAACTGTCAACATCAACATAGGTTTCTTTATATTTGAGTTGGTATGTCTGGCTGGCTGGTTATATAAGGGTCACGTATACAGGCTGCACCAACGGAGCTAGACATTTAAAATTAATCCTTATTATGTCCAAAAACAAAATCTGGGTTTTAGGGGGTTCAATTTACAATGTAGGTTTATGATAAATTGGTCCCTTAGAGTGTCCGGCAGAGTTCACGCTTGTTTGTTTTTTTTAAAATGTGAGCCTTTTTAGTGATCCAACAAAAGGCGAGAAATGTAACTTATTCATTGATCACAGCTTTTTCAAATTTGTTAATTGATCATCCCAACACGAAATGCTGCCAAAAGACATGTGACGGTTACTATTGAGTAACTAACCATACCTGCTTTCTTAACGGTTGTAGAATAACGATATGAGAGTTGCGATACAAATCAACAGAAATAAGATGAAAGAAAACAAATCAAAAATACATAATGGCAATTTCTCATCTAAGGAATTCGTTGACTATGGCAAACAGCACGGTTGCATTTTTGCGCCGATTGTAACTGAACCCACTAAATGGAGGCACGGTTTGTGTTTGTATTACACTATGAAACCTTTTATTTTACTTTTATTTTGCTTCTGGGTAATAAGTGTTGTTTATGTCTAAAAAGCAAACAAAATGTCAATTATCCCCTACAAAATTTGCTTTTGTGACCAGGACAGTGATAAGTTGAAATCTACTCATTTCCAATTAGACAACGGATAAATTTGCTCATTTTTAATCACATAAAGTAAGAAAAGCAATTACATATGAATATCACTGTCCTGACCACAAAAGCAAAGTTTGAAAAGAATAATAGCCATTTTCTATGCTTTCTTCACTTAAGCAGTCAAAAAATAACACTCACTACACAGGAACAAAAATCGCGTTGCACTGTGTTATCACTGCCCACTGACTTTAACGATACTCTATCACTTCCTTGCTTAGCTTTATTCTTTTTTCTGCGCTAACAAACTATACATTTTTGCTGGTAGTGAACTTATCATGGCTGTACAAACTTCCCCAATCAACTGAATAACCAGTCTTTAGTTTTCACATATGCACTGGGAACTTTGCACACACCTAATAATTTGACAATTACACACCGAATTTTGAAAATTTAGCAACCTCTCTGTCATGCACTGAAAATCAGAAAGACAGGTATTATCACTGGTCAGGAGTTAATGTGGGCGTTACTAAAAGAACAGGGCTATATATTAACAATGTAAATGAATTGCTAATACTTTTACTCTAGAAATGTATTGCAAATAATGTTGCTATAGATTCATTGTAAAGAATTTTACCATATAATCGCGTTGGAAACAAAAAACAAAAAAGAAGTGGTCGCGAATTAATGTAGGCGTTACTGCGAGAATTGGAATATTATATGTATAATGTAAATGGATTGCAAACGATTTTACTACAGAAATGCATTGAAAATCAGAAATGAAGGTGCTGTCAGTGGTCATGATTTAATACAAGTGTTATTGAGAGAATAGGGTTATTGTATGTACAATGTAAATGTATTGGAAATTGTTTTCTATAGAAATGCATTGAAAATCAGGAAGAACGGAATTGTCAGTGGTCAGGAATTGATGCATATATTATTGAAAGAATAAGGCTATTATATGTTTAATGTACATGCTTTGCTATGTTACTACAGAAAAAGCATTGCAAATCAGAAAGAAAGGAATTGTCATTGATCAGGAATATATGCAAGCGTTACTAACAGAATAGGACTATTGTATATAAAATTATTATTTTAGATCAAGTTGGTATATTTACTAACCTTAATACATGACAATATGTAGAGGAAATCGGTCTAGGAAGATTGTGTTACGTTAATCTTACTACCTTGAAAATCCGCATTCGAAGTTTTTTTAAAAATCAATCTGGGAAAGAACACTCACATCTGGCGACAGTGGGAAAAGTCTGACTCGGGGGGAATGTTTGCTCATGATTTTTTAAATAAATTATTAGTGTGAATTCTGTACAAATATTCCAAATCCAATACTTTTAGAAACGGTCAACCAAAAATGTCACCAAAACTGTCAACATAGGTTTCTTTAGTTTTTTAGGTGGTCTGGATGGTCTATGTATGTATTATGCGTACAAGCCGTACCAATAGAGCTGGAAGGCTGAACAATTTAAGATTTACTCCTTATTACGTCTAGAAAAAACGTTGTTTTTTAACACCCAAAATTGATCCCTTAGTTTTTGTCCGGCAGCATTCACGCTTGTTTTCTTTTTTAAATTCAGACTTTTTTTTGTAATCACTGCCCAACAAAACGCGAGAGAAGTAATCTATTCATTGATCATCCTTTTCCAATTTTTTTTATTGATCACCCCCAACACGGCATGCTACCAAATGTAGTTGGTCACGCTACGGTTTCTATTGAATGACTAATCAGACCTGATTTTAATATATTTTGGTCCGGTCTTTTGCGTCTGCGGGGAGGTTTAAAGAATTTACTTGTCAATCTAACGCTTGTTGGTTTAAATAAATACGCAACACATAACCTGAAGCAATATGAATTTCCGAAGAATATTAGTTTTAATTATTTTTTAAAACTCTAGTATAAATTTATCTTAGAGTTTTAGAATTCTTTTTGCCAATATCTTCATCTCAGCAAATGAATACTTTTTATATGTTTTATCAAACTTATTAAAAATTCAAATATTAACTATTTTAGGCGTCTCAAGTTTTCGTATATCAATCCCTTAATTAAAAACGTTCTTCATAAGCATCAACTTTTTTCTTTTAGAATTTCATTTCAAATTCTATCACGACTATTTTTAGTTACCACATTTTATATCTGATTTAGAATCTTTTGTTTATACTAGCCCCCCAAAATTGGATGTAACAAAGTCGTAAACAAAGAGAAGAGGACTCACCAGATCGTGAACGTGGGTGTACCACGAAAATTAAAAAAGGGAGAAGAATTGGTAAAATACCTGGACCTCACCTGTTAACTGAGAAAACTGTTAAATATTATAGTAAAGGTCCTGCCAATGATAGTTAGCGCACTTGGAACTCTGCCAAAGATACTAGAATCAAAATTAGAAAAGAATTTGTAATTCGTGGAGAATTGAGACTGTATAACAAAATCCAAAGGAACCATAAGCTGAGTGGCCTGGGATAATGGAGGGACTTGCTGTCACTTGATGATGAGGATGATGATGATGATGACACACTAATGCCCCATATCTACGTTCTGTCCTAACAAAAATATCTTGTATCTGGCATGCCACAACAGTTGACGGAAATATTAGTGTGTGAGTGAGCACTTGGAATAAAATCATTCCCTAGCGCCAAGGGAGTAATAACTATAAATTGCTGGTATACACATTGTCAACCTTGACAAAGACCATAAAAAGATAGGCAGAT
>VCCN01001303.1:616299-630839 GCA_006491835.1 Architeuthis dux
TTAAATAGATCAAAATGTATGTTCAAAGTTTGGTGGTGATAGCATATACCTGATAAAGACCGGAGAACGCATCGGTCGAAACGTAGAGATCAAAGCAACTATAATGAGAATAATAATCGTAATAATAATTGGAAATAGAATATTTTAATTCAACTATTTGATGTTAGTATTGAAGCACAAAAAGAAAATGTATAATTCGTAAACAAGACAAACACTTATTTAAATAAAAGTTATTTATATAGCGTGTAACATTCTCTTCATCCTGTAAAATCTACTCGCTACTGAAACCGCAATGTGGATCTACGCTCCACAAACACCAGCCAACATTTTCTAGTGTGTGCTTGTAAAAACATCCACTCGGGCGATAGACACCAGAAAGCTCTGATGTAAAGATACGTGATAATTACAATGTATAAGCATTTTTCACTTTTTTTTGTTCCTGGGTAAGCAGTGCTATCGATTATGTCAAAAAGCTTTAGAACACGGCTATTATTCCCTTCCAACCTTGCCTTTGGGATCAGGGCAGTGATAATTTGAAATCTACTTATTTTTATCTAGGCAACTGGTGAATTTGCACATTTTTATACACATGAAGTAAGAAAACAACGACATATGAATATCACTCCTGGTCACAAAAGCAAAGTGTGAAGGGACTTTTTACACACGAGCAATTACAACATAACACTCTTTACCCAGGAGCAAAAAATCGTGTTAAACATTGTTATAAATGTAATAACTCCCTTATAAATGTAATAACTCTCTTCTCTTTTTTATACACATGAAGTAAGAAAACAACGACATATGAATATCACTCCTGGTCACAAAAGCAAAGTGTGAAGGGACTTTGTACACACGAGCAATTACAAAATAACACTTTTACCCAGGAGCAAAAATCGTGTTAAACATTGTTATAAATGTAATAGCTCTCTTATAAATGTAATAACTCACTTCTCTTCCTGCTTCCCGGATTCCTGACTATATATTTTTCAATGTATTTCTGAAGTTAAAAAAGAATTCAATGCATCCCTATAGCAAAATCATTAGCAATGTATTTACAATATACATATACGAGTTTGTAGCCTGACACATAACATCGGCTGAATTCTAATCTGAATTTTTCAATGTATAATGTTCGATCTATTTCATTTACATTATGTGATATGTGATTCACTTCTGAATTAAGTATATTGACAATGATGGAGGTTATATTGAAAAATAAATATTTGCTGTCTAAAATAAATGCTTTTTGGGTACGGATTATGTAATAGTAATTATATTGTCTTATATTGACAGAATAAGATTCTGTCAATAGTGCTAGCATTAATTATGAACAGTGGCAATCCCTTTCTCCCTAAGTTTAATGTATCCCTATAGTAAAATCATTAGCAATGCATTTACATTTATACATTTAATAGCCCTATTCTGTCAGAAACGCTTGTCTTAATTCTTGATCATACGGCCAAATCACGTTGGATACACTGATACTCGTACGATCAGCTAGGTTGAGCGACACTGAGACTGGTCATTATCCAGATGGATGACCGTCTGGGAATACCAGGTGCTGTATACAGCAACAAGATTGTTCTCCGGCCTTTTCGGCCTATTCTTTACAACATATTAACAGAACATTGCCAAGCTAGGACCGGAGAGTGTGTCTGGTCCTTTCTGACGCACACGCTGCTCCATGAAGGACACATGACAGTGTGCTCTCCTAGTAGCCACTATCCCCGTATCGAGTGACAGCGATCATAATTCTTGATCAATGAACAATCTTTCTTCATCATTTTCTGTGCATTCTAAAATCATTAGCAATGACCTATTCTTTCAGAAAGTTTGGCTTTAATTTCTAACCAATGACAATTCCTATATTCCTCGTTTCGAAAGCACAACATGGGAACTGACAGTCAAAATGTGCTAAAACATGATTTCATGTAAAGAATTGCAAATTGAAAGATTTGGTGTTTAATCATGAACTTTTTTCTGTACTGTCAGAGATTCTAGTTTCTAAGTGCAGAAACCTAGTATTGCTAAGCGGATAGATTGCTCGAGTAGCTGTACGTTCAGTGAGCAGCGACGAGAAAAGCCGAAACCTTGCCTACGTATACTGGGTTCAAGTAGCCGTTAAAAAACAAACATGATTATTGCATAATGTTCCTTCCCCTACCGCCAGAATTTTCCGTGTTACTTCATGCATATTGTTTTATTACTTTTTTTTTTCGTTCCAAAGTAATAAGTGTTATTTTCTGATTGATTATGTCTAAAAAAGTATCGAAAATGTCAACTATTTCCTTCAAACTTCGCTTTTGCGACCAGGACAGTGACAATTTGAAATCTACTTATTTTCAATTGGACAACGGTCGAATTTGCACATTTTTGATCAGTATACAGTAAGACAAACAATTACATATGAATATCACTATCCTGGCCACAAATTCTAAGTGGAAGTGTCAAGTTTGAAGGGAATAAAGGCCATTGTCATTATTTTTTACACATAAGCAATTAGAAAATAACAGTCACTACACAGGGAAAAAAATCGTGTTACACATTGTTATTGCTTTATTTTCCTTCCTTTACCACCAGAATATGCTGTGTCACTTCATGCATACTCATTAGAATGAATGAAAGTTTTGATATCACGAATAATGTGTACAGCAAGTAAATAGAGAATAGTAATAAAGGCAAACATTATGTCACTAGAGTATTGTAAATTTACGTAAGAACTTGCATGTCATGGAATATTACATTGATTAGGAACGTGACTGGAAATTCGGAATCCAAATATTCCTGGATGCAAACGCAAATCAGTGGGCCACAATACGATCGGGTGCCAAGTCCCGCCACCACCGGATCCCCTTCGCCAAGATAATGGTACTGAATTATATGAAGCCAAGCACATGGGAAATTTTAAGTGGAAGTGTCAAAACCGGCGGGCTTCTCGAGATTTACTCTGTTAAGGTTAGTACGGCACAAAGCCAAATGGGAATAAGGTAATGGAGCAAGGAAAACTGTGTTACCCATATCATCCAATTTTGGAGTGGCTGCTTCCCTGCAAAGAAATTCAACATTAAACATTCTGGCTTAACCTGGGCTTGAAACCTGAACACTGACACCGTTAGCGAATACAGTTTCACGAATCAGACCCTTTTTGATAAGCTTGGCATAGTCTGGCACAAGACCACGGAAATGTGGAACCAGTGAGGATCGAATTCACAACATTGGTAAATTAGTCTGCGAGACGAGCTAGCAACATATCGTGTTACATTGGCCTCGAACACCACTGTTAATTACGTATCTATTTTAACCCTGTGACAGACCCTCGGTACTTAATCTGGCACAAGGCAACATGTATAGGGCACCCAGTGAGGTTCGTACTCTCTAAATGTTTAATAGTCTGTGGGACTAACTTGCTAAGTGCTGCGATACGATAAGGTGCAGTGAAATATTTATTGTCAAACACCAGTACAAGTTGGAGGCTGGAGTTGACTGGAGTTTTCCTCCGTAACAACAAGAACAATCCTCACCTAATTAAGGGTAGTAAACTCTTCACTGCTTGTCTGTTCCGTCACGTGGAACCAAACCGATATATAAAATTAACATTTCCCTACCGAGATTTGAAATCACGACCAAGTGATCGGTAGGGGCTCTCTTACCGACTGAGCCAAACCGACAAGTATTACATATCTACGAAACTGTATGTTGTAATTTTGTATTTATTATATATACAATACCAAAATTGCAGTAATCATATTCAGCCGGAATAGATGTAGGAGTGGAGTTTAACCCTGCAGCATCCAGGCTGTGTTATATTTCATTTTGAATTCAATGATGAAAGAAAGAAAAGTCTGGTTAACCAATCGATATTTACCAAGTTTAGCATCTATCAGAAAGAAGTGTACTAACATTTATGTTTCTCTTCCGGCTCAAAGAGGAAGGGCAAAAGCTTCAACCTTGTTAGATTAAAAAAACAAACGAATGGATTTATATTTAAATTTATGGGAGAGGTACTTCCCTTTTCTCATGCAAAGTTTATTTCCAGCCTATCAGAACGGGAGACTGGTCAAAACCATGTGGCCTCCTCTCTTCAGACAAAAGATAAATCTCTGTTACATATCTTTGAACGAGAAATAACTGTGAGAAAAGAACCTTTCTGAAATTAATACTGAAATCCAAGGACCTAATTGTGATCCCATGTGAAGAGGTTACTCTTCATATTATTGCACATTACACCCCACTTGAACATAGGTACAAGTAATTGTACCATTTCAAATTGAGTAATTTTACTCTTAAATTATTAAACCTGTTACAAGACTGTGGTTGCAAGTTCGGCGCCGAACGTCAACAAAGAGATTTGTTGCAATTTATTTAAAAGGAAGCCTTACAAGTTATTGAAGAACGACTCGTTTTCAAGATAAGCTTGCCTTTTTTTGCCTTTTCTTCTCTCTGTTATGTCGGTTGTTAACAAGGTTATGTCCGCTACTGATACTACCTCTCCACTCCCCCTGTTGGACATTTTCTTATTGAAGTTCCCAAACATCAAACGACACAAGCCCGAATCACTCCAGTCTTTTCGGGTGGAAACGGCCAGCCTGATTTGTAAATCATTGCTTAAAATTGGTTATGAACGACGACTTCTGTCTCAGGCGGAAAATATATAACTTAAGACGCAAGCCAACTACTGGTTTTCTCGAAATAATATTATCAGAAAAATCTTTGATAATATGACATATTGTTAAGCTGAACGGAAGAAAATAATTCCCGAAAGACTACAATCAGTAATCAATATTAGATTGTTAAGGAAGAGCGTATGATTAATATTATTCATTCTTTAAATTTATTCCAGTGACCAGAATTGTCTTTTATTCTTATATGTTAAGGCTGTTTCTGTAACCCGATATATCAAGATTAGGTTTTTTTATATATATGTTTTTATTTTTAAAAATACGTGGAAACTTTCATTTATTCAAATGGTTGTATATAAAGCAATAGGGGAAGAAAAATAAAACAACAATAATAATTCTATTTTAGTGCCAACCTGATTTTAAGCCAGTATATATTGACAAGGTTTCGGCTTTGTTCAACACTGTCCATTGACTTTATCGCTACTCTACTACGAAAGACAAAGTTTGTCTTTCATCAATTTCAGAACGACGACATCGAATTTTGCAATTGTTAAACAATCTAAAATTTGTTTGAACAAGTTTCGGCATTCAATCTGTGTGTTCATGATCCCAGACATGAAGTATTAATTCAATGGTGTGAGATTAGAATTAACTGACGAGATGACAAATGTCAAGACACTGAGTGGTTAACGTTAAATTCAGCTGGAAAGGCGAGACGACATTCTACATTATCCAATCTGAAATGACTGGTTTTCTTCATTCTTTTAAACTGGTAGCTCGTGCCGACAAACAAAAGAATCCTCTGCACTGTGCAAGAGTGTATATACATAAGCATACATAACATACTATCAATATTTTCCATTTATTTACCACCAGAAGTATTCACAAAATTCAACCTATATGTCAACGAGTGAGGGAGGTTTCTGAAAATTTGTTCTTCGCCTTTTAATTTCTAACAAATTTTGCCAATCACCCGCGTCAAATGCTGTTGAGAATACTCCTGTTCTTTGGGAAAGTCCTGAGGAAGATTTTCAAAACGCACCTTCATGATTGCTCCAATATCCGGATTGAGGTCAGGTAAATTTCCTGGAAACATGCCAAATCCATTTCGTGGAAACATTTTTTTTCTCACCTATCTGTACCTAACACCTCGAAACGTGGAATACGTGATCGGTTTCCACGCCAATCCATCAGCTATCAAACTCCACACCTAAGAGGTATAGATTTACGTTTGTGCACAACTCGCGTGATGTTCTCAACTCGCGTCAAAACGTCTGGAAAATATGTCGGTTTTATTATGAAAACAGACACACACACACCCACCCACACCCACACACAGACACATAAAGAGACTTAGTTGAACACAAGTATAGTTTCACGTTTCAAGCATCAACTTACATTCTGATGAAAAGAACGATTATCCTAAAATTATACATATAAATGATGAATGCACTCGCTAAATCTCGCGGTGCCTAAAATCACAGAGTTTTCTTCGTTGTAGTGACCATCTTTGTAATTCCGGTTCAGAAATGTCAGTGATTGATGCCGCCTGTGCGATTTGCAATTTCTGGCTAAGTCTCAGTCTGTTGCGTACCAAATACCGATCTGTTTGTTTGCGACGAGAAACCCCAAGGGTTTTGCAAACACAGATTTAATCAACATTTGTTCAATGGAAGCGAGACTTGATTGGTTATCGCAAGCGACTATTTTTAGCCACGCGAGTCACGTTGATAACTGTTTCTGTCTCGGATTTCTCAAATATCCTACTGACTTTTCCCCCTTTTCATACAGGATGGCGCAACATGAGCTTCTTAGTTGTGTGCGTGTATGTGTCGAAAGCTGGAAATTAACAAAACGAGCTGAAAGCCAACTCAGAATAGCACAGAGCAATGTTAGGGATAATTCTAGGAGATAGACAAAGATCAACATTGATCAGAGAGAGGACTAGAGTGAAAGATATTATACAAATAATTAAGCAGCAAAAATGGCGATGGGCTGGTCACCTAGCAAGATATTTCTCAAATATCCTACTGACTTTTCCCCCTTTTCATACAGGATGGCGCAACATGAGCTGTTTTTCTTCTAGGAGATAGACAAAGATCAACATTGATCAGAGAGAGGACTAGAGTGAAAGATATTATACAAATAATTAAGCAGCAAAAATGGCGATGGGCTGGTCACCTAGCAAGATGAAATGACAATAGATGGGGGAAAGACTAACCGACTGGTGCCCATGGGACAGTAAACGCAGTAGGAAAAGGCCAGACACAGGATGGAGGGACGAGATAGAAAGGTTTGCTTGTAGGACGTGGCAGAGGTTAGCACAAGATAGGTCGTCATGGAAGGAGATGGGAAAGGCCTTTGTCCAGCAGTGGACTTATAACGGCTGATGATGGTGTGTGCGCGCGCGCGCGCGCGTGTGTGTCCTTTTCCTATGAACGAGGTTTTAATAGCGGAAATCGTAAAAACTGCTTACATCGTACCCGACCAGTTATTACTAGTTAAGTTATTCGAATGGTTCTTCGGACGATTTAACTCCTTCTTGCTGTTTGTGTTGTAAACACGTCGTTTCGGCCGATCCATTCTTCGGTCTTATTCATGTGTAAAGTCCGAGTGTGATAGGTTAAACAGAAGTTATGTTCAAAGGGGGTAACCCTTATAGCGCAGAGCCCGGTGTGTTTCTGTATCTTTGTCTTGTCTACGTTGTGTTTACAACACAAACAACAAGAAGGAGTACAATCGACCGAATAACCATTTGAATATTAATGACTCTTCTCAAAACTATAGAACAACATAAATAACAAGAAGGAGTTCAATCGTCCGAATAACCATTTGAATATTAATGACCCTTCTCAAAACTATAGAACAGCATAAATAACAAGAAGGAGTTCAATCGTCCGGAGAACCATTTGAATATTAATGACCCATCTCAAAACTATAGAAAATAAGTTATTGTTGTTCGAGGCTGTAGCAATACCTTTTATCGCTTTTTTAGCGTGTTGCTTATAACAATTTGAAAAACACACACAAATACAGTTTTCCGAAAGAATCAAAATGGTCAGCATATTTTGTGCAACGCTGTATTCGTTACGATTGGTTTAAGTATTTTCTAAGCTTAGCTTAGCTTAGCTTAGCTTAGCACAAGGCAGCAAATCTAATGATAACCAGTTACTATAGAGTATTCATGGTCTGCAAGACTGCTTGCTAACCACTACTCCACCATTAAGTATCACAAATATTAAACTAATCTTAATACGGCACAAGTTTAAATGGGAAAAATGATCACTGGATGATTGTGTTGCGGCAATATCCTAAATTAGGGAGGGCCTGTCAACCGGCCTTCTAAATCAGCATAATAAAGTCACTAAGCTCAAACACCAACCTCTCACACAAGCAAGAAATACAGAAATATATAAGTCATATGCAGATATTTAATAAGCGCCTTTATAGATATTTATTAAGCTTGGCTTAGTCTGGCTCAAGACTATAGTAGTGGTGCCCCGAGCCATGATTGAACTCTTTACACTTGCAAGTTAGTATCAAAGCCCACACTGTGTGAAGCGCCCGAAACTTTTACCCATTCAAGCTTAGTCTAGTAAAAGTGGGTGACGGTTGCTTGTCGCCTTTAAGTCTATTCCACATCTCGCAAACCTCGAAGAACTAGCCGAAAGAGAGAAACTTGCGATATGTGAAGCCTGGGCAAGGACGACTGATGCCGTAGCCAGCGTAAAGACACTCCTTTACCTTTAAGCTTAGCCCGGGACAAGGTGACAGTGAAACTGGAACTCGCTAAAAACCTGTTAAACTAGCTCGCCTACTATCAATGCAAACCGAAACTACACTTTTTTCTCTTTTTCTTACATTTCTTTTCCCAACACAAAGGATTGCCATTGGTCAGAAATTATTGCATGCATTACTGACAGAATCGTGCTATTATATGTTCAATGTAAAGGCATTGCTCCTAGTTTTACTATACATTGAATATCAGGAAGAAAGAGGTTGTCATTGGTCAGAAACTATTGCAAGTGTTACTGTCAGAATATGGCTATGATTTGTATGATATAGGGAGCACATACCAAAGTGTATATTGAGTGTTGGCTTTGGGGAAAGACAGAACGTTTAATACGAGCAAGAATTTGACATGTAATAACTGAAATTATGTTAGTCTATAGAAAAGACAGATGCATGAATAACTGTGAATACAAAAGTAAAATTAATGCCCTAAAGTAAAACTATCTTCGCTGAAAATAGAATCAGCACGTTAGTTATGAAAAAAAATTGAAAGGAATGAGTTTCACTGCTCTTGTCGACGCCAGAAGCCGACAGGTGGCGTTTATCCGAAATCGATGAGGAAGAACTAAATGAGAAATGACGTTCTCTGCCAATGCATGCTATGTCTAGTATTAGTAAGTAAACTAAAAATATACTTAAAAACTCGCATATATCCGGGAGACTGAATTGTTTTCCCTGTACTCTACGAGGGCGGATAGAAAAGTCCGTAGCCTGACACGAAGCTATTAGGAAATGTTTTATGTAAAATGTCCATTGTATAATGTTAGATATATGTGATTAATATTCACCACTGAATTAAATGCATTGATAAAGGATGATTATGAAGGCGATTATGTTCGGAAGTAGTTGTGTAAAATAAATGCACATAAAAACGTCATTTTTGGACAGGATAATCCCCGGCGATGTAAAATGAATCTTGTCTACATCCAGGACAGCGTTCAACCCTCTGAACTTGAACAGACTCTACTGTATGAACAATTCTTCTGTCTTTGGTGCGATTCAAACTGAATTCTTTGTTACGAATTGCTGGAACCTGGACAGATTGTTTCTGCTCAATATTACAGAGAGCAATTGGCTTGAGAAAAAAACGTTTTTCTGGGCAAGGAAATCGACCAGTGTTTTAGCTGCATGACAACATCGGGCAGCGGGCAGCGGGCAGCATGCAGTGTTGCCAATTTGCTAGATTTAGCGCGTTTCTTCTTTTGGCATTGCAAAAAGCGCTAAATTAGCGCGTTTCCCCCTAAAACATTTTGGGCGTTTTGGGGAAATTCTCTGGGTATCTTTGACCATTTTTAGCGTCTTGTTGGTGGTTTTTGACCATTTTTGCCAATTTAAAAAGATTTAGCGCTTTTTGGCAGTCAAACTAGCGCGAAGATATTTTTGAGTAGGCAACACTGGCCACACTACCAAAAGAAGAATTTAACAGATATCGTACTCAATCATTGTATGTGGTTTAATCGGAGTGTTTTTAAAAAAATGGTCACAGTTGTTCACATTTATACGTACTACCAAACATGGTGGTATATCATCTAGCGAAGCACGCCGTTTTGGGGTAGTATTCTTCAGGAAGAGTTGCATAAAACTGCAATAAAGATTCATTTTTTAATTTTTAGCCGAAAAAGGTGCAACACTCTGGTTTGATTACTTGCATCTGCAGTTCCTTTTGTGCTATTCTTTCAACATGAACATTAAATGGATTTGCAAAAACGTTACAATTGGCATCTCCAGCATTGAAGCCATTACATCTGGAGCTCAGTTCTTTTTTCAAGTCATTTAACTCAACAGCCAAACTATCGTATTCAGACTCCTTTTGATTGGCTAATGTGGGGAAATGGGAAGCGTCACCAGTCCAGAGATGATTCTCCCAAATCTGAAGTTTCGTTTTAAAAGCTTTGACATGAGAATTACATTTCATGAATTAACTGATTTTCCGTTTGCAATATTAAATTAAGATCATTTAAATGAGTGGTCATATCTACGAGAAATGCAAGATCACAAATCTAGATATTATTCTTCAGCGGGGACAGATTTACCTTTCATTTCTAAGAAAGCGCACACCTCTTCTCTGAGGTTATAAAAACGTTGAAGCATCTCCCCTTTGCTTAGCCACTGAACTGTACAATAGTATACCAGATGGCCATATTCAGATTCAAGTTATTCTAAAAATATTTTAAACTGGAGATGTTTAAGTGCTCGGGATTTTATTAAATTAATGCTTGTAACAACGACACACATAACATGTTCGAATTTTAATGATTTGGCACATAAATCCTCTTGATATATTATGCAATGAAATGTTGCAAGTCATTGTCTGCTAAATTTTAAGAAGCTAATTCTGATTTTTATTTAGGTCCAACCATTGCAGTCTGTTGATACACAGACGAGCCTTTCAAGATACAGATTCAACTTGCTTTACTTACTTCTTCATAGATATTGTTTCCTGTAACGGTATCTTTCATTGTTTGAGCACAAAGCATTTCTTCAGTGATACTAAAGGCTTTATCAACACCACGTATACAAATTGCAAGTTTATAGCCAGTGAAAATGAATTAAATTCTGATGATTTCTTTGCTAGCGCACCCCCGATATCGGCTGCAATTTCTTCAACCAGTCTCTTTATTATTCTGTGAGACAAGTTAATCTTTTCAAACAGTTTTACTTTTTCCAGGCACAAAAGATCAGCAAGGTCACCGCTAGAATAATTATTAGAATGTTTAGCAACCTTTTCACCAACAACATAGCTTGCATGCACAATTTCTCTGAGCTGTCTGACTTTTAGAAAAGAGCGTATTTAGGCTACCGATCTGTTTCTTTAGTGTTTCAATTTTAAGCTTTCTAATATCTCCTTACATTTATCATACCCAGAATGTTTAGTAGTGTATTGACGCTTAACGTTAGATTTTTTTGTTTTTTGATGGGGATCCCAGAATATATTAGACACATTGGTTCTGTTTTTACTTCGACAAAGAAGTAATCATTTGTCCGCTTAAAGAAAGCTTCCTTTTTTAAATGAAACCATGAGTTGTGTTTATCAATAATTAAAATAAAATTTAAAGAACGAAACGAAAAAAACAAAATCTTAATAAAACGTTATTTTCCTCATGAAATTAAGTGTGCCATTCAGAAAGTCAAAAGGGACGCATGCGGCCCGCGGGCCGCAGTTTGCCCATGACTGATCGAGACCTTTCTTAGATTATCTCTTGTTTTGCACCAAGCAACACTCTTTGTCTGGTTAGCTATTTAAAAGAAAATCACTCAGATCTGTCAGTCTCCGGACAGTCCAGGTTTAACCACCTCTGGCTTCTCCCAAAGAGGTTTCAGATCGTCGACCAGATTGGGGAGAACGCGATTAGGCGGCTGATGACTTTCCAGACTGTTTTGAAAAGTGGATGGGACGAAGGGATATGTGTGTGAGGTTCCAACGGGGGTATTTGGTAGAGGACAACGTTGCCTTTGACCTAGGTAGGCTATTTGTCGTTAAAGATAAATGGCTGGATACTTTCCGGACAGACCAAGTATATTGCTGTGTTCCTAAAAGTATAGTCATGCATTCAATTGGCATACAGAGGAAGGAAATTGTGTATTTCCCTCATCCGATCAGATGTATACATATACATATGAATGCGTGCATCTGAGTCTCCAGTATTGGTTTAACCAACACACACACACATACACACATACACAAACAAACACACACACTCTCTCTCTCTCTCTCTCTCTCTCTCTCTCTCTCTCTCACACATACACATATGTCTATTTAAGTATATGAATATACATTACTTTTCCCCTAATATCATACAGCAATACCTTGAATAGTGCGGTTAAAATTAAATTTAATTTAAACCGCTCTGTTCAAGGTCTTATAATAATTCAAAGTGTTTAATTTGTTTGTTCAGCAATACCGTAACCGTACAACATCAAAACCGCTATATTCATTCAGCCAACATTGATACGGCCTAATTTATAGAGCACCTACAAAAAACAATATGTTTTTCTTTATATCTATCTCTCTCGCACACACACACATATATATATAGGATAGGATGAGGGAAATACACAATTTCCTCGGCAGATTTATAAACATAAATGTAATGATGATGGATTAATAGTAGTTAGAAATAATAACGGTCAAAAAAAGAAAACAAATTACTAGAGTGCTGAAAAGTCTAGGGTTCAAGGTAGAGATTACCTCCAACATTAAACACAGCTAATTTCCTAGACCTCACCTTGAACCTTAACAACAACACATACAAACCATTCCGTAAAGATAACCTAAGCCAATTATACATAAGCACTAAATGTAACCTCCCGCCAGCAATAATCAAACAACTGCCTAAATCTATAAACACAAGAATAACCAATAATTCATCCAACATAGAAATATTTAACGAAATTAATGACATCTACAATAAAGCATTAAAAAACAGCGGCTTCAATAACACACTAAGATTCATGAACACCAAGGAAACGATAAACAAAAATAGAAATAGAAATAGAAAAGGAATCTGGTTTAACCCACCATACTGCAAACTGGTTAAATGCAACATCGGCAAAATATTCCTAACACTAATAGATAAACACTTCCCTAAAGACAACCCTTAAACAAAATATTCAACAGAAATACAATTAAAATCATCTACAGCTGCACTAACAATATGGAAAATCTAATCATTACACACAACAACGAAAACACTAGAAAAGCATCAACCAATTGCAACTGCAAAACAATAGAATGCCCCATTGATAAACAGTGCCTAAAAACAAACATTGTATATAATGCAGAAGTATACAATAGAAAATCCGCATATTAGCAAACACTATATCGGCGTTACCAAGCGAAAATGGAAGGAGATGTTCGCGAATCATAAAGTACATTTCTCACAGGAAAAATACAAAAACAGCACTACGCCACGCAAATATATCTGGGAGATAAAAGAAAAGGGATTAACCCCACAAATGAAATGGTCTCTTTTAGCACACGCCTGTCCACCCGATAGCTTACACAGCAAATTCTGGCTATGTCTCGGAGAAAAATTTAGAATCCTAACATTCATTAATAGATTTCTGACCTGAAGATCTGCCGTGGCAGGAAACGTACGTAGTCAGCTCTAACAATAAATTGTTTCAGTATGGAATATATATATATATATTAATGTGTTTGTGTGTGTGTGCATGAACCGGGTGCCCAACTATTGTAGACTGACGCCAAAACTATTTCCACACACACACACACACACACACACACATATATATATATATATATATATACATACATATATATATATATATATGAATCAGTGTATCTTTGTTTCAATAATTAGGGTCATTCTATCTCGTAAACCAACAGGGTATCGTCATGGCCTCTTTAGGACAGACACACGTTCATTTAACACCGAGTGCAAAATAAAATAAACAGTTTGTATGCAAGACTAATCATTAATGTATACTAAATACGCACCCAATGGAAGTATTTTGTCATCAAAGAAACATCTTGTAGTTTAAACACTCTTTATTATTTCAAGAAGCTCTGATTAAATTCCAACACTGGACTTGAAGTCTTCTTCGCAATGTGGATATCTCATTCGTAGCGTTTATGTTATTATTTTCGAATGATGTATGTGACAAGACAGACGTCATTATGGCGGTCAATTGCTTATCAGCAAAATACAGATATTTTTGCCTGACTAGTCTCGGAGATTTACCTAAATGTTCTATACACACTGTATACCATCTTCTGAAGAGGCTTCTTTATGCGAATATATGCAAATGTATATACACGCACATACGTACTTATGGCCATAACTTATGGTGGGATATTTTAGATATATTTTTTTTTCTACAATCCCAAAACCCAGGTATTAATACTTACATTGTTGGTTTTGACTTTGCTAACGAAGAGTAACGAAGGCAAGATTGAACAGGGATAATTTTTTTTTTTTACTAAAGCTCGGGTTTTAAAAGACCACCTGTCGCCATGTTTTCCTATCAGCATTTTGTCCGCAGGAGGTAGTCGATGCCATAGGTGGTGAGGATCTGTATAACAAGTCTTTGTATCTCTTAAGTTACTGTCCTCTGTCTCGGTGATCCGCAAAAAGTTCACCGACCACTAAAATCCTTTGGCAGACGAGA
>VCCN01001303.1:632199-648690 GCA_006491835.1 Architeuthis dux
ATTTCAGACTTAAGTCATGGCTGCTGCATACAAACGAAAACAAAGTAATTATATTACAGAAACGTGTGTGCATTTTATTTATGTAAAGGTGAGATTTTACACATTGTTGGATTCAAAAACGAATTCTGTATTACGAATTGCTGGAAGATGAATCAACTCGATCTGTGCAATGCTATAGTGATCAATTTGCTGGTTTGAATGACACATTGGATCAGACAATATCTCTTTCTGGGCAAGGATGTCGACCGGTGATATTGCTGCATGACAACGTCCGTCCTCGCGTTGTAAATGCGAGGCAGCAAACGATAATTTATTACGTAGTATCTGTATCTCTTGACCTGGAAAAGAGATCACGTATTCATGCGGTCCGTCTACAGTACGTATATTCTCGGTCATTGTCATTCTTCGTATATGAAACATGTAAACTGAAGTCATCATCGACCTACGTTTGAATATGAACACAAACCGAATCGACCGCCGCCAGCACATAGGCATACACAATGTTCAATAGGTACAATGCAACGAAGCCTTTATAAAGCTTCATGTAAGGATTTGAAGTAAACATTATTACCTCTAATGAATACACCATTATTATAAATATGGCCACCACATATCAGTAGTGTCTTGCTACGAGAGCTGTTGATGAGACATGTCACTATCATTGTATTTTCCCCGTCGTTTCTGAAGTCTGTTTCTTCTCTTCCTTTCCCCAAATCTTCCGTCCTCTCTTTTTCCTTTTCTTCTTTTTTTCTTCGTTCTTCATTTTTTTCCTCTTCGTCTTCTTTCTGCAATTTTTTCTTCTGGCTCCTGTTTCTTAAATCCTTATTTTTTCTTCTTTGTTAACTCTACTTTCTGCTTCTTTTTCTTCTTAAATATTCGTTCTTCTTTCGTCTACTTCTCATAGGTTCATTTCATCCTTTCTTCTCGCCTGGCCTCTTAATAGTTTATCTTTTTTATATTTCTCTTCTCTTCTTTCTTTCTTACTTTCAGTCTTTTATCTTCAATCATATTTCCTTTTCTATTTATGCAATCTTCTTCCTTTTCTATTTCTCTTGGGTATTGTTTCTTTTTATCAAACTTCAGGACAAAGTCAGAGGTGACTTTACTTTCCTCTGTAACAAGAACAAGAACAATCCTCACCAACAATAGGGGAGTAAACCGATATTTAAAATCCCCACCTCCTACCGTGATTTGAACTCATTAACTAGTCTGGTGTGTTACCGCCTGCGCTAAACTGACAAGTCTTGCATACCTCCAAGATTTATAGTAGAATTACTCAATGACGTAGAAGTAGGGACATAGTTTGACCCTGGAGCAGCCAGGCTTGTTATGTATATTCTTCTTCTCGTTCTTGCATTGCTTTACTTTTCAAAATATTCGTTTCATTCAGTCTTTCTTATTCTTCCACTTTCTTTCCTTCTTTCTTTCTTTCTTTCTTTCTTTCTTTCTTTCTTGTGTTTCTTCCGTCCTATTTCCTTCGCCTTTTCTTCTTTTTGGCCTCTTTCTTTTCACTTCTTTTCATTTTGCTTCTCTTTTTTGCTTCTTCAGTTGTCTTCTTTTTTAAAAATTAATGTTGGTACATTTTAGAAAAGCATTGCAAATTGTGTAATGTAAATTCATTGCTAATGCTTTTACTATAGCAATTCATTGAAAATCAGGAAGAAAGGAATTGTCAGTGGTCATGAATTAATGCAGAGCCAAATGAGTGGGGATTTGAGGTCTAGGAGGATTGTGTTGCACCAATCTCCCAAATGGTGAAGGCTATCCTACCTAGGAAATCAGCTATCGAAATCGTGTCTTTTTGCTAGGATCGAACATTGACCTCCGCCTGAACGGGTTGTAAATGCATAACTATTACAGCCGCGAGCTACAAACGATACGTTCTAACAAAAAGATATTTACCTAAATTTCCCTATTCTGGCTCAAAGACAAAATCGAATTCACTATCAATGGCTTTTGAGACCAACTTGCTTACTATCACCCGTTGGCCAGCGCCCTTGATCTACCGAAGTGTCGCAATGAAAGTTTCTTACGAGTGCGTTTACTGAACTCGTGTTACGGAAATTCTTTGTTTGCTCGCGAGGTGCGAATTCGCTTTTTTCGTGGATATGTTGGTGTTGTTTATCGCACTTAACTGAATTTGCAAGCTGTTTGATTTAATCGTTGGCTTCTGTTACACATTTCCGACCCCGAGATTCTAGACTGTTTATATACCTATTGCTGTTTACGTGACGCCCTCACGAGCTTTGTTGCTTCTCAATGTAGAGAGTCGGGTGCTATTAAGATATATTTACAACCTGAAGCCGACCATACAATCGACGGACAGACCGATCATACCTAAATAACTAGGGTTGGGATTTCAAGAACGATATCTTATAGCGAGAACAACAACGTTATTTGAGGTGTACGTACAGTTTTTAGCTATACTGTAAGTTGGGAATGGAAAATCTAGCCATTTTAGCCATCAGGGGGATAGGCGGCTAATCATCAAAGAAAACCGGTCGAGATGTTTTTGACTACTATTGAGAATTACTCTCAACTGACGACCACGAGTGACCACACTCTACCGGATCTAGGAAGTGAGCACTATTTAAATGCTTGCTTATTGCTGCTTCACAGAGTAGGAAAACACTGTACTCACACAATGAGCATAGACTGAACCGTTTCTATGTTCATCCTATATGTGTACAATTTGTTTGCATTAGAACCCGTATTGATCTTTACTAATAGTGGTTTTATTACAATCAGTATACTAGAAGGTTGATTTTCTAGAAAGGCAGGCATGCCCTGATGCCCGTGGGAGAGTTTTTTTAAATGCTTTTATAAAACATGCGTCTTATAATCTGAAAAATGTTGTTTTGATTCTTTTTATTAAAAGAACGGACGAGAATAACATTTGTTTTTTTTTGTTATCTATCTGCCATTCTCCGTACAATCTATTGCTGAGTCAACCCGTTTACTTGTAAAATCCATTACGTCAAAAGATAACTATGTAGCTTGAAGCAATTTCGAAATTAACTGTATTGTAGGCGATATTGTCGAATGGAAATGTTTTGGGTTCTGAACCTTCTTTTATCAAGGTGTTTCGGTTGGTCAGATCTCTGAGATTGCTGAGTTTCAATCAAATTCAAATTATCCCATGATCTAATAGATCGTCGGGTTACTTTTCTGGTAGGTGAATTTAGTATTCTATAAGTCAAATTTGCTTAGTTATGTATTTCTCTTCGGTCCCACAGGTCGAAGTTCAAGCCCAAGTAAAAGCAATAACTTAGAATGCTGATATTCTAAAAAGTCAGGACCGTCCTAGTTGTAAGATTAGCGTAGCACAATTTTATTAATCCCATTTTCTAATGGGGCATTGTGCTGTACTAATTTATGCTTAGTAAATATCTCGAAGCTCGCCGGGAGCCCCAGTCTGGTATTTACCCTTGTAAATTATATATCTTTTAGGCTAGGAAATGCGATAGTTTTGTGTTTATATAATTTTAAAAAGGAGTATTTTTTGCATCAAACTTCCAATTCCTGTCTGTTCTTGAATCAATCCGTTTACTTGCAAAATCTGTCACACCAGAAGATAACTTTTCAAATCGAACCAACAATGGAATTAACAGTTATCAGACTAATATTGCCGACTGAAATTTTCAACTAATTTCTTAATAATGCGGCACAAGATCATTCCGTATTCCAATGTTGCCAACTCAAAAAATATTTTCGCGTTAATTTGACTGCCAAAAAGCGCTAAATATTTCAAAAACTGTCAAAGGTTCACTAAAAATAGTCAAAAATGTTATTTAGATCAGTTAACATGTTTTGTAATTCTTCGGATGCTTCCGGCGTCATGGAAATGTCATCGGCGAATCTTAAGTGGCTTAAGTATTTTCCATCTATGTTTATTCCAATTCCCTCACAGTCAGTTTTCCGAAAGATGCTTTCAAGGCTAGCTGTAAACAGATTTCTTTTGGGAATAGCAGCATTATTTTGTTTTAAATCATTTTTTTTAATGACAACTTGTTTTATGTCTTGGTTATCCGTTCTTCTTCCTCACTGCGAAAATATCTCATCGTCGAGATTTGTTCTTTTTCACAATTGTTTGCCAATTCTGTTTTTTAAAAAAACAAAAGAAACAAACTAAACTGAAATAAAAGCTGTTCAGTTTGGTTTAAACACTATGTGGTGATTAATTCTTCGTGTTTTAGTGTTTCTTTAAACGACAAACACGAAATGTTCTGACCACTATAAAACCAATGAATATTTTCTACGTTGGTTGTTGTTCACTGTACTACAGCGTTTCCATCACTTTTTCTTTAGCAGGGTCCAAATTAAAACAAAAATAAAACTCCATTACTACGGAGAAAGAAGACGACTATTTTTTCAATCAAATTGTGTAGTTTAATTTATCGATTTACTTTGTATGTTTTTATTTTCTCCTTGAATCAGTTTTTTTTCTCTTCTTATAATTGTCGTCGGGTGAGGGGTCAAAATTTAATCACTTGTTCCTTAGCCCATTAATCACCCTGTAGCGGTTAAAAATTAACTTTAATGTGATTCTTGTAAATTGTTTTCACTGTTCAGTAGTAACAAAAATAAGAATTTATGTAATTTAGATTACGTTTTCAAACACAGCATTAACGCAGTATGCAGCGCAAACGCAGTGACACATTCCCTGAACATCACAGCAAGTTAGCTGTTAAAATAAGCTCTCACTAAAAGATTAAAACTTGAAAAGAAAACCCACAGATTTGAGAAGCTAGTGGCAATTTCTGCGAAGCCCGCTTCAAACTGGAACTGTCTTCTACTACGTCCGAACTTTCTCTATAAATAGAAAGATCAACATATACATTTGCTCATTCTCGTCTCACCGTGCATGGCAAAATGATGCCTCTCTGTTATCAGGGGTAAATTGCACACTTTAATCATCTTTCTACTTTCAGCATACGTTATTTGTATCATTTCTAATACATGCAACAAAAATAATTGCGGCATTAATCTTATTTCTATACTACACATTAATCTTATTTCTATACTACACATGTTTGTATTTCCTATTAGTGAACGTTCTTCGTGTTGAATGTTTCTCTGTCTTGTTTAAAACATATATATCTTGTGTAGCAGAGCGGTTTGGTCGAGGGGTAGTTAATAGAGATAAAGCCTTTCTGCATCGTAGTACAAACAGAGCAAAAGTGATTATAGGAAATTTGACTTAGAAAGGTCTCCCCTGAATATAGGTCACCCGGAGGTGGCAGAGCTTTGGACAGCGTGTGTGTTTGCTGTGCGCTGATTGGCTGAATTTTGGGGGGACTTTAGTGAGAGTTTGGGACTGGGAGTTAGCCGCTGACCAAGAGGGTGGAGGGTCTTGGACCTACGGCTGCTACTACGATGAGCGACAGTTGACGAAGGACGGAAAGGAAGATGGTAGACGACGGGAGGTGGAATAAAGTTTATAGGAACTGCAAATAAATCGAATTCCTATATCACCTATTTTTCGCATTGCCTCGTTATCTTGGCGGACTCAAACAAGCACCAACGACTGCATTCTCGTCAGGTACCGGAGTTTCCACAACGGTATTTTGACGGTGCAACACACGGGTGCATTGTTACACTTGTTCGTATTTCTCCTTGCGTGTATTCTCCTGTTATATTTGACTATGGCAATATCGAAACAGTACAATGGTGACCCATACTATTCAAATTTAAACTATTCCCAGAGAATATATCTTCCGAGGCAAACCAAGAACTTACCACACAAAAAACAACCGCATCAAATAGTTCACTACAACCCTGTAAATGCTGTAAATATAGAATTAATCATTTATAAAACATCAAAAGTCAGCATTTAAAATGCTGCTTTTACTTGGGTTACAGAGGGAGATACGAATCTCAACTGCGATGCAGGTCCTATAAAACTAGAATTAATCCTTTACAAAACTTCTTATATCAAGGTCAACAAATGCAATTTATAACTAAGAATTGTAACAATTGTTTCCTGGGGGGGGGGGTCCTTAATAAGTGCGTGAAAGCTTTTAAAAAAACGTTGTTTTTTTTTTACAGCACATATATATTGAAATGGATTAGTGCTATTTATTTAGTTTTATTAGCAATTTTACAGAAAACAAATATGACCGTAACTTTGAAATATCGTAGTTGCTTTGACTGTAGAAAAAAAGCACGTGAGTAATTTTCCAAATGAATAAAAAACAATTAATGGTTTAATACTGTTAAGAGATTTTTAAAAGCCCCTTAATATACGTACGCTTTATTACGTCAACTCTTATATTATTTCGAGAATTGATTAAAAAGAATAATCTAATGTTATTTTAACGTCACATCACGTCATTAAAGAATATTCTCAAAATATGTCCATTTAGCATAAAATTACATATTAAATCGACCCCCCGGAAAACATTGGGGGAGGAGGCTTAAACAAAAGACTTGCTAAAAATCTTCCCCTGGGTCTATTGAGTATGCATCCCGAATTTGGTTGGGCTGCGTCCATGTTTAGGGGTTTTCTATAGTGTGACGGACAAACACACATCGTGACACCTCTCACTTATATGCACAGATTATATGAGATAAGGACGTGCAAGGTGGCCGAGTGGTTAATAGCACGGAGAATGGTGGTCAGCGAGCCGAGTTCAAACTCCGGCTGAGACAGTCTGCGTTCACTTCGCACTATGTCCTTGGGAAAGGCATGACTCCATCTCTGGATACTATGGCTAAAATAGCGCAGGGTGAAGTGAGTGACACGACTTCGGGTGCTTGTCGCCTTTCAGTCTATTTCACATTTCGAAAACTGGAGCCGAGACAGAGAAACGTGTGATATGCGGAGCCCGGGCTGGGACGGCTGTCTTAGCCAGCGTAAGGGCACTTACTAACTACCTATATCAGATATATATCGCTTTGCATATCTAAGTAACATTTTTAATAACATATAATAAAAGGGAAAAAGAAGTTTGTTTCCGAGGATGTTCCAAAGATGTTTTTAAAACCTGCTCATATCTAAAATATACTCGTGTATTAAATAACTTTTCCACGTTACTTGTGTTTTTCTTTTGCCTTTTGATAAAAAAGAGAAAGAAAGCTAAGATGTTTACTTCAGATAAACGTTTTTAAAGCTGGCGTATCAGTAAATGGAGTCTACATAACTGCGCTCAATTCGCCTTGAAAATGTATAACGCAGATGGCAAGAGTTATTACGTATCTGACTGCAAAAGCATGTTTTTTTAGCACAAGCGTACTGAATACAGTTACGTATACACATGTCTATATATGTATATCACGTAAATTAAATATACACTATAGTTTCCGCGACTTTTACACGTTTATCTTCGTCGTAATTTGAACATAAATTATAGCCATACGAGGCTGTCTGGAAAGTATCCAGCCAATTAATTTTAATGAAAGAATAACCCACCAAGGGTAATGTTGCCTTAGTCCACTTCAAAATACTCCTCTTTGGACTCAGTCTCTTCCGCCTTTCAAAACAGTCTGCAACGTCCTCTTTTGAGATTGCCATCATCTGCCTCGTCGGGTTCTCCTTAATCTCGCCCACGGTCTGAAATCTCCCTTTCAACGTTAGTTTTAGCCTTTGGAAAACCAACAGTCACCTGGAGCAAAATCTAAATTGTAGAGGGGCTGACATACTTGAATAATCCATTGTTTTGCAAAAAAGAAAACATGCACTGTAAATGCGACACAGTGTACACACTCCCTCAATGATGTCTCACTGCCGATTGAGTAACCCCACAGGACACTCTGTTTACGCACGCGCATTAAGGTCTCATATGATTGGTTACCAAGTTACATCTAGGTTCCTTCCGGTTAGTCCTCACTTTCGTCAAATCTAATTAGCGCATAGTTTATTCATGCGAGAGTTTAGGCGTGAACTTGCGGGAAAATGCGATGGTTCAAAACATTAGGAAAACATAACTTTATACGCAAAGCAAAAGTTTGATTTAGCTGTTGGGAAAGTTACGTATTTTCCGCTATTGAGAGAGGTTTCCGGCTGGGTAAATATTTCAAATGTTGATTATCTAGGCGGGTAGACCCCCACCCCGTCTGAAACACTGGCGTAATACAATCTTACTAGCAATGTATCACCTAGGAAATATCAAGACCTGCATCGCAGTTGAGATTCGTATCTCCCTCTGGTACACGAGCTTAGTGTTCGAACCCAGGTAAAAGCATTTTAAATGTTGATTTTTTTAAGCAAACAAGCCAACTCAGAAGAGAGCCGTAACACAATCTTCCTACCCTTATTAAGCCGTGTGCTTTATTAACCTAAGCTTAATAAATATCAGGGCCTGCCACCGGGTTGAGAGAGTTGCATATTTCCCACCAATCCAAGAAGGCAATATTCAAGCCTAGGTAAAGTTCAGGCTTCGGAATCGTGATCCTAGATAGGAAGGACAGGGACAGATTAAGTTAATGCGGATACTGTAGCATATGTTATAAAGAGACCCTAAATTAAGAAATTGCACATACATATTAAAACACATACATCTTTTACTTGCATAGTAAAGTTATTAAATGTTTTCATTTGCTATACAGCCAGATATTACAATAAATAGGTCTGATATTTCAGTAATAGTGTTACTTTGTTTTCGTTTTGATATTTGTGCAATGACCATGACTTCGTATTTATGTGTCGTATATGTATTGCATATATACCACACTTAATTACTGTTTTAGATAATAAACCCAATAAAAAGTGATAATTAGCTAAGATTGCTAACCCTAAACACCCAGTTTTTCATGAAAGTTGAGGGCAGTATAGTACCATAGTAATAGAGCAAGTGCAGAATCACTGAATCAGAATTGATAGCTTGCAAGCATTTAGCGTGAGGACCTTGAAATTGCGGGGCCCGTAACATATGCTACTTTTGCTACATAGTTAATCCGGTACTGTGGAAGGCCATTCCTACTTGGAAGATTGGCGTAACGTAGCCATTTGGTCTTGTACTAAGCTATGTTTAGAAACATAACCATTTGGTCTTGACTAAGCTATGTTTAGAAAATATCGACGAAGTAAAAGGTTTGCTTTCTTTCCTTTTGGAGATGTCTTTCTTACTTCATTATTGAATTCGGCAATCTTCCGTCAAAGGGCTCTAAGCCTTTTTCAGCTATGTAAACCATTGGAGATATTTGCTACGGAAGCATAGATACACATAATGTTCTTTTGTTTTTCTACGGAAATCTTTTTTCGGCATTTTCTACCGAAAGATTGCCAAAATTTCTTTTTATTCTCATTTTCGTCGTCTTTTCTTTTTCTTTCTTTCTTTCTTTCTTTCTTTCTTTCTTTCTCCTCTTGTGTTTTCTCTTTTCCCGTAACTTCTTATTTATCCGCCCATAAATTAAGTGTCTGTGTAAGCAAAAATCCCTTCCAACAGGTCTATTCTATTTACCCTCGCAATCTCCTATTTGCGCGGTAGGTTTTTATCGACGTTGCCAGAAAGACACCTACTTCCAAAAACAATCCTCCCACGGGAATTCCATCGTTGGATCTTTGCCAGCCTTGAGCTTACAGGGGTCCCTTTAGCTTCCATCTTTATAACCTCAATTTGCATGTACAAAAAAGCACATCTATGGATAGAAACAATGAGTGCATTAGTCGAAGCTGATGATCACAGACTTGGAAAGAAGATATGGAAATGATTGATTGGGTGAGGATGACTCTCCAGAATTCAAGGGTGGAGAGGGTATCAGGGCTTCAAATAGAGGAATGATCTTAATGCAGAGAATAGTAACATTCACAGATTAATACATGAGGTGTTACCCAAACGTTGGGGGAATTTAAACAGAGCGAGCGCACTAATGCCTGGAATCGTTGTATACAAGCCCAGGGGGCTCTCATTTTATATGTGCCTGTGTGTGCGTATGCATATATCAGATAACATATAAATATGTATGTATATATAAATATATGGCTGTTAGAAAAATGTCTCTCTCTCTCTCTCTCTCTCTCTCTCTCACTCTCTCTCTATATATATATATGGTTTTACACAGCGGTAGGTCCATAGACGGCAGGGCTTGTGTGCGGAATAACCCTACAGCCTGCGCGATGAAGTTTTAAGGTAAAGTGCGACTTGCGCACGACCGACCCATACCTTTAAACCAATGGTCCACCGAGGTGGCACAAATAGGAGCAAGGCCCCATGGTCGTATATTTGACAGGAGTCTCCTGGCAGATGCCTGGGCTAGCTATGGGGGTTTGCCGTTCATTTGCGGGAATATTCCGACAGTATGGCGGACCTATTGTTAAACCACCGGACGCCATTCCGTAGTTAGTAGATGCCTGAGCTGCTAGAGTTCTACTGTCTCTTTGAAGGAGAACCAGAGGAGTAAACCGACAGAATAGAAGCCTGTGCGGATTAGAGCCCATGGCCAAGTCACATCCCTAGAAAACAAAAACTAGTTTTAACTTAGTATAAGTCCAGACTTCCTCTCCCCATCTGCCTGTTCAAATCCAGTGATAACCACCCTCCCTTCTAGCATACTCCTCTTTGAGTGTTTTTATTGTTATTTCTTGTTTTTGTTTTCTTGCTATGTGAACTACTTATCAAGTACTCAAGGATTTCAGCACTCCTCAACGTCCAACGTTCCTTTTCTCTACACCCATATCACTAGAATAAAACCTTCTATTATGAATGTATACTCGTAGGTACATCAATACATCCGCAGACTAATCATGAAAAAAGCATTTATTATATAACACCTGATAAGAATTATGGAATAAGCACACCTAGAGGATGTTCACCCAGCTTTTTTACTTTTAATGCTGAGTGAAAAGTTATGGAATCCTCAACAAAGAAATAACGAGTAGTACTTTGCTGCTCCTCCTCGGGATTTTATGACGGCCTTTATTCTTTGAGACATGGACTTCACTAATGAAAAACAATATTCTCCATCAAGCTGGTTCCAACCTTCTCTAATAGCGGTTGGCAGATTAGCTTTGTAGGATGGAGCCGTGCCATCAACTATTTAAAAAAAGATTTCCACTATACATTTTCAGTCGGATTGAAATCCGGACTGTTTTCTGGCTATATCGTTGAGTTTATATATCTTTCCGTAGAAAAGCTAACACTCTTTGTTCTGTGGCAACAAGCATTATCATCTTGAAAAATAACTTATGTTCTATCGATGGAATGAGAAACCTGACCAAAATGTCAATGTGCATCAGTGCATGACTGTTGAGGTAATGATTGCCATCCCCTTTGGTCCTTTACCTGACATGCATCCCCATATCATAAACGAATTTGGAAATTTGCTTGTTTTCTTCAGGAAGTCATCTTTATATGTTTTATTGGAATGGCACTAGACAAAACATGCAGCATCGTCGCCTTGGCCAATACTTATTCATGATGTATCACTGAATATCACTTTCATCCAATCATCCACACTCGATGACTGTCTTTCTTTAACCCATTGTAACTTTCTTTTATTCTGTTTAATTATTAGTGCTGTTTTTTTGTTTGGCCTTTCTGTATGTAAATTCATTCTGCTGATTTCTTACAGTTCTGTCACAAACACTGACTCCTGTTTCTGCCCATTTGTTTTTCATTTGTTTTGTTGTGCATTTTCTATTTTCAAGGCATATTATTTGAGTTTTCTATCCTGATGCCTTGGCGTCTTCTGTGGGTCTACCTGTATTCTGTCCTTTATAACTTTCCCATTTTGTTTATACTTGCACCAAATTTTAGACACAGCTGACTGGGAACAACTAACATCTTTCGCCACACTCCATGTTGGATGTCCTTCTCGAAGGAGTTTTATAATCCTTTCCATTATTTCAATTGAGAGCTCTCTTGTTGAAGCCATGTTTCATTTCAATTAGCCCAGTCCAACAACAAGTTCTGCAAGTACTCTATATTAACTTTAGACTAATTTGCATATTTAGATCTGTGCTGGTATTTGTTTTAGAAATGCAAATTACAAGGTAATTCAATAATTTTTTCCCCAGCATTGAGTTATTCCATATTTATTCCTCTACTTGATCCGGAAAGGAATATGCCAATAATGTAAATATGTTAATCTAATTTGTTTGAGGTATATTTCATGATGTTAAGCTATTAATGAAAACATGTTTCGTGTCATATCTGTGATGTGTTTATTTGCTGCGAAGTGAAACATCTGGGTGAACATCCTCTAAGCTTATTTCATAATATTTGCCATAACAAATATTTCAAATATATATTTTCAACATAATGGTTTTCCTTATTAATGCACTTAAACCCTTACCTATTAATCTCGTAGCTCGAATATTATACAGTAAAGATTTCATATCATAGTTTTGCTAATAACTGTGTCGGGCTACGGACTTATTACATAAAATCGTTATTGATCCACCATCGTAAAAATCAATCTTTTCCAACCTGCGTGCAGCTCCAACGATGTACAAGCGACCATTTCCTTCACAATTGAGTCGGCCATCAAACTCAAAAAGAGGCAAATATTTATGTTTGTTCCCAACTCGCGACGTAAATGTCAGGATCATGGGCGTCCGCTGCCACCTCTCCAAAAGAGGATGCGGGGAACAGGATATATTTCCAGGGGTGGAGGGGCAAAGGGATACATTCGGAATATATCTTTGCGGCAACCTTGTTACCAGCGAAGAATAATAGAATCTTTTTATATGGATACATTAAGTTTGGATTACATAAAACAATTGTACAGCGCTATTATCCTTTATTGACTATAATGTTCCAACCTTCAAACCCTTGGCCGGAAGGCCTGATCCGGGGATGCAAATGCCCCGTTCCCAAGCGGATACCCATGGCCAGGATAATCAAAGAAGTCCACGTAAAAGATTGTTATTAGCGTTTGCTTCTATCAAATATAAACGCTTCTTTTGTAGGAAAATATCCAAGCTGCAAAAAAGCTTTATTTTGAGATAGTTTTTATAAAAACGCTTCAAGACCGAGCCGAATCTATATCTGGCAATCCCACACTGTGTCAGAAAACCAGCAGAGCCTTGTGATAGCATGTGGCAATGCTTGGGTACCTTGGATTAGTGGCAATGGTGTTTCAGCCTGGAAACCATACCTGATTCCAAATTAGCATGTAATGTATGCTTTGTTAGAGGCACAGCTGCTCTTTTTGCACCAGCAGCTGTATGAAATTATTATTAACTTATATAATTACATTATGCTCTTTATAATATAACTAGCTAATCTTCATGAAAAGTTCACAGATATATTTTAAGTTTTTATGAGCAGGCGCTGATCCAGAGGAGATGTCCAGAAGATCTGCCCTGCCCTCACAGCTTGGAAAAAGCACGATTAAATTCTTTTTAAATATCTATAAATAAATTTTATAAATAAAAAAACCCAAATAATCCCAAGTAATCAAAAAGTAACCTTAAAAATGAAAACGTAAAGATGTATTCCGTCTTTTCTATAGTTTTGAGAAGGGTCATTAACATTCAAATAGTTCTTCAGACGATTGAACTCCTTCTTGTTTGTGTTGTTAGCATGTTTTCTATAGTTTTGAGAAGGGTCATTAACATTCAAATAGTTTTTTTTCGGACGATTAAACTGGGAGGAGTTCGATCGTCCGAAACACTATTTGAATGTTAATGACCTTTCTCAAAGCTATAGAAAATATCTTTACTTTCGTTCTAATCTGTGTGTAGCAGTTATGACTCCAGTTTCACATACCTTTGTATTATTCTTTATATTTAAAAAAAATGTATTAACCTCTGACAACTAAGTTGGAAGATGTATATGTATTCACTCGTGTTCTGTGTGTCCGCCTGTCTGTTTGTCCACTCCATATCTCCAAAAGTTCTTTGGGGAATTGGGCTACGGAAGAAGTGATTAAATTTTAAGGCGGATTCAGGATTTTTCCTCTTTTGCATCGTAGCAATATATCTATACCACAAAATATCTCCAATATTTCTCAATGGATTTCAATGAAGGTGTGTGGAAGGGTGGGCAATGAGGCTACGGAAGAAGTGATTGAATTTTAGGGCAGATGCGGGATTCCTTCCTCCCCTACATAAGTTGGAAGAGGTATATGTATTCACTCGTGTCTGTCTGTCTGTCTGTATGTCCACACGATATCTTAGAAGTTCTCAATAAATTTCAATAACATTCTGTGGACGGGTGGACATTGAAGAAGTGATTAAATTTGGGGGCAGATCCAAATCCTTTGCATCGAAGTAATATATCTACATCACAAAATATCTCCAATAGTTCTTAATGGATTTCACTGATGTTTTCTTGAAGGTTGGGCAATGGGACACGAAAGAAGTGATTAAATTTTATGGCGGATTCAGGATTTTTTACTCACCTGCACCATAGTTATATATCTACTCCACAAGATATCTCCAAAAGTTATCAATTACTTTCAATGGCACTTTGTGGAAGGATTGGCGTTGGGCTATGAGATTGATTTTTGGGGTGGATCCAAGAGTTTTTGCAGTTATCTCGCTTGTACCGTAGCTATATATTCACGCAATATCTCCTAAATCTCTCTATGAATTTCAATGATATTTTCGCAAAGGGTAGGCAGGAATTGGTTAAATTTGGGGGCGGATCCGATTGATGTATTATGAATTTAACATAAGCATAGACGGAAAATATTTAAACCCATTGAAATCCGCCGATGACGTTTCCGAAAAAAAGGTGAAAAATGAAAATAGCGTTTGTTTTGTAGCGCACCCCGTCTTCGTCTCTCTCTCTCTCTCTCTCTCTCTCTCTCTCTCTCTCTCTCTCTCTCTCTCTCTCTCTCTCTCTCTCTCTCCTACACCCAGTCTCCTGTACCACCAACCACCCCAACCTCCTACTACTCAGCCTAACATACCATTATTACCATTTTAGGATCTGGGGAGGCTCAAAATGTTTCCCATATAAAATAATGGCAAATGCTTCTTTGCTTTACACATTTTCGCCTTACGAAAGGTTTTGATTGGAATAACTCTACTTTCGGATAGCGAGGGGAGATTGTTACATTTAGTGCTGCAAAGTACATTTTGTTATTTATAGCTAAAACTTAAAATGGCTAAAATCGGCTAATTTGTATATCTTTTGAATGTTTATATACACATTTGAAGCCCATTTATCAAAGTAAATAATTATATTCTAAGACTCCACAACCAATTATTAATAATAATTGAACATTTATTTTTGTAAAAACTTACCAGATTTAATCAGCTATCGCAGATATTATCGGCTTAATTGGAAAAACCCAGTCAGATCTAGCCGATAAATGGCTAATTTGGCAACCCTGTTTACATCCGATTACTCACATGAAAATGGTATAATCAAACCTAATTAATGTCACCTTTTCAAATACGTTTAACACAACAAGAAATGTTGAAATAAACAGAACAGACAAGGTAAATAATCTCAACGTGATGGATATATTTGATCAATCCACATCCGGTTTTTTCTTTGTTAATATTTAGCTTACATTGAGATGTATCTCTGATAATCATTTAGACATTCTTTCATGTCTTATCAAGCTTATCTTTAATTCATGAAAGAAATGTCAGATATCCATTTTTTTAATTCCGTTTGATTCAGTTTTCAATCCTGTTTCTTTTATTGTAGGGATTTCTTTTTTTTTTCTAACAACCATATAATGAACAGTGTGATTTTGTCTCTTTCTCTGCCACTTAAAGGTAACAATTCTGCTGATCAAAATATCTCCACCCCACCACACAGAACAATCAACTCGCCCACTTAAACGTGTTAAGGTCACGTTTTAATAAAACCGCCGATGAAATTGATTTGAGGTAATCATTTATTTACACTATTAACAGCTTTGAAGAAGTGAACTATCGGGTCTTAAAGAGAATGTGGGGAAACCCGCACAAACTCCACAGAACCACTGGTGGATATTTTTACAAAATTCAATACGGCATCCAGTATACATATGGTTCACCGACTTCTCTACGCAAGTCTACCAATCGCCGACATCTGAACATCTGAACGCTGACTTCTCCGCGCACGAAGGCTAGGCGCTAGGATATCTCAGCGCACGATAACTTAGCTCAAGGACCAACAAAAACAAACTATGGAATTAAAACTATCTATTAAAATGTATTACTATTGCCTCGAAGTAAAAATATTTTTAATATTTTGTAATAAATTTTTTTATAATGTGTTTACAAACTCATTAACCCATACTGCGAAGTAAAAGATGATTTTAATATATTAATATATAGTTTTATAGTTTCTTTACAAACTCATTAACCCATACTGCAAACTCAAAATAATTTCAAATTATTGTAATAAAACGTTTTAAATTCCATAGTGCGTTCCTGGAAACTATAAATTATCAAATTGAACAAGAGAAATAAATTAATTCACTCAAATAATAATTTTAATTTTTGTGTCTCAATAAATTGTTTTAATGGCATAGTTTGTTTTTGTTGGTTCGTGCGCTGAAACGCACTAAGTTATCGTGCGCTGAGATATCCTAGCAGTCATGCGTGGAGAAGTCGGGTCGGGTGTGGGCGACTGCTAAACGAGCGGCCTAAATCATAAATGT
>VCCN01001303.1:851253-863973 GCA_006491835.1 Architeuthis dux
CACGAAATGGTTTCTTCAAAAAAAGAATTGGTAGATCTCAAATGTCCTGAAAAACGCTGGGTAACTTGAAAATACTATTGAAACTGCCCAGAACTTTGGTTGAGACATCGTATATTATGTTAGATGCAAAAGTCTACTTTCAGCTAATTTGTGTTATTGGTCATAAAAGAACGATTCCGCTTTTGATCCCAGGAATCTTTCGGTATATTGGACTGGTTGGAACCTACTAAACACGGAGTTGTACATGGAGCGAATGTGTCAGGTCTGGAAGTATACGCCACACGTGGAAGATTTTCCCATTCCAGATCCTCGAATCTTTGGTAAATTTAACTTAATCTGGAAAAAGACCACACAATTGGGAATCCCCAGTAAGGATTGGACTCAATACAGTAGGATGGTCTAGCGGGACAGGTTGCTACTTTTATCGTATATCGTATTTTCTCGTATCCTACGCTTTAAGAAAGATCATTTCACGCCATTTCGTTTCTATATCTTTTTACCTCGATGTATTTAGTGCATATGTTAGCAAGACATGTCCTAAGGTATCAGACGACTCTAAGATAACTCGTAAGGTTGTTAAAACTGGCAGAAAGTTCAATATCATTTCCTATATAAATTAATTGTAATTGGTTTTTCGCTTTACACTATTTCGCCATACGAAAGATTCTATAGGTCTGCTCTACTTTCGGATAGCAGGGGAAATCTGTATAGTCTCCTGTGTGTTCAAATATATTTTTGCTGTCTTGCACAAATTAAACACAACTCATGCAATTTTTTAAAAGATATCGTCTCTCTTTTCGGTAGATTTCATTCCTTATTTAAAATTACTATTTTCAGCCACACGTTTGTATTCATCTTCTTACGACTATTCCGCCACCAACATCTCCTCCTCCTCCATAAGTCTGCATTTTATTTCTTAAAACCTCTTAAACAAGTCTTATACTATTTTTATCCTTTTGTCTCGTGAAACGTTAACCCTTTCCCCATCTCAATGCCATATTTTTCCTAATTTTCTTTCTCATATTTTTATAATCTTTTGATGTATACAAATTCCCATTCAGTGTTTTTGTCCTTTATATATTCGGTCTTTAGAAATAAATATCAATGAATCTAATAAAACACACCAACTAATTTTATCTCAAATAATTTATATATCACGTCTCCTGCTTCCGACATATTTACAGACGTTTCTTTATTCTAGTTATTTTTCTGTTTATATATAGTTTATATATAGTTCCTGGTTGAATTTAGTAATAGAGTAAGTAGATATGACAGAAATTTACTGCGTCATAGGATTGAGGAGAAAAATGCGCAGAGTGGTTTCTTGCTTAAAGACAAGTTTATCAATTATTGGCATGATGCAAATGTTTTCAGCAATGTTTGACACTTTTTCTTATATGAATTCATAACATCATTATTCCATCATCAAAGTATTTCCATTGGTTTTCAATGACCTTACACCAACTTACAGCTGAATTATGTATTCCATCATATTAGTTTGAAGCAAAAGGTTTCCAGCACTTTCGACAAAATCGTTTATTCATACAAATTCATAGCATCATTATTCAGTTATCAACATATTTTCCCTAGCCTTTAATGAATGTAAGTCATCTTTCAGCTAAACTGTCTAATCTATCAGATAAGGGTGAGACAAAGGTTTACAGCATTTTTTGGCAACATTTTCAATTCATATAATCTCATGTCATCATTATTCAGTCATCAACATATTAATCACCGCTACCCACAACACTGGTGTATTGCTGGGTTTAGGTTATTCACGCGTTCCAACATTTATATACATCTATGTATCTATCTATGTATCCGGATTTCACCCAGCCCTAACCATTTATAGTAAACACTTGAAATTGTGCACACACACACACACACACGCACACTCCCCTGAGTAGGGAAAGTTTTGTCTTTTGAACGCCCCTCTCATAAATAGGTTTTTAGAGGGAAGGTTCAATATGCAATATAAGTTTATGCTAAATTGGTCACTAGTTTGTACCCGCTTGTTTTTTGAAAATTCAGACCTTTTTTTAGTGATCACAGCCCAACAAAAGGCGAGAGAAGTAACTTTATTGATCACTCTTTTTTAAACTTTTTAATTGATCACCCTCAACACAACATATATGGGTTGCGGTGATTCATAATTTTCCTCGGAATGATAATTTTTCCTTGCTTTCAATGACCTTTGAAGACTTTTCTGCTAAACTGGTAAATCCCATGATTGTGACTTGACCACACATAGTCATGATGGTAGAGAACACTGTACCATGTCCATGATACACGTGGCCGAATGAGGGCAGAGCATGTACTCTGGTCGCATGAATTAATATACGCATGATTACAGGAGAACGTATACAAAGAGACTAGCTATTCACGGTGGTCTGTGTAAGCGATAGCGGTCAGACGAAATGGGTTCCTTGTTTGACTGGAGAAGAAACCTCATCCCTTGTGCAACTTCTCATTCTCTCAGTGAATACCCCCAGCCAAAACAACAGAAAGCCGAGTTGTAATCTTTCTATATCCCTACGACTAGACAAAGACGATCACCGATACTATTAAAGTGATATTAGCTTGGTAGGAATGTTTCTAGCATATTTCTGACTAATCCTTTAATTAATATAAACACTTAGCATCCATTATTCGGTCATCAAATTATTTTCTTTGGCTTTCTATGACATTATACCACCTTTCAGGTAAATTGTGCATTCCATCACATTAGTTTGATGCAAAAGTTTCCAGATTATATGAGGCACAATCCTTTATTCGTAATTTATCATTATTCAGTAATCAACATATTTTCCCTGGTTCTCTATGACTTTTGAACACCTTTCAGCTAAGTTGGTAAATTCCATGACTAATCCTTTAATTCATATAGATTCATATCATCATCATTCAGTCATCAAATTAGTTTCCCTTGCTTTCTATGGCATAATGCCATCTTTCAGCTTAATTGTATATACCATCATAAAACAACGATTTCGGCTGTGATTCGCTGAATTCTTCTTCGAGAAAGTTTCCGACTCGTTAGAATCTTTAGAACCGCAGTCTGGAAGAGGAGCATAACAATTGATAGTCTGAAAGTGATAGAATATTAGCATACTAGTTAATCATCATGAAGAAATTCACGGATATATTTGAATTTCTATGAGATTATTTTCTAGAAAGAAATACTGAACTCATTTCAGTGGAAGAGTCTATTGTTTCACATGGTGGGTCGAAGATATTTCTATCAGCAAAACCGTTGCTTTTAGATGGAAGAATCCATTGTTACGGACAGAGAACATTAAAAGTTACACTGGTAAATGTTGTAATTGGATCAATGGCTACCTTTTTTCTGTCGACACTTTCTTAGAGAAATAAGGATATTCTTCTGTTTTACGGATTGTTCACCTTACGAGGGCTAAAGAATGGATCGGCTCAATCGTTGCATTCACAACATCAAGAACATAACAAAGGGGTTCACTTTTGAAAGATTAGGCTAATAGTTTGTATAATCTGTGGAGAACTTGAATGAGACCCTGTGTCAGACTTTGTTAAGCTTAATAAATATTAGGATTCTTTCCGTAATGGGGGATAAGAGAATCCAATCTCTCAAGCCATTGTACAATCATGACTAGGTAGCCATGAATGATAAAGTTACCCTAATGTTGCTAAAGTTGATTCAGTTGAGAATGGAGAATCTATTGTATCCCCCCTGTTCAAACAAGCCCTCCTCTAAAGATTAATATTTGTTTTCAAAAATCTAAAATGTTTTCGTTACATGACATATCAGAAGTCAAAGAAGACTTCAAAATAGGTTATTTGTATATTTGTTTATCTGCTCATATAATACGCTACGTGTATATTCATATTTTTGTCAAGGGAGATAACTATTAACTGCTAATTATAGGGTAGTGTCCCATATTTATTTTTCTTTCTTTTGTAATTGCATAAACAAGTCTGAGTTAGTTCTGGTTGAACATAAACTAGAGAATTATTCAAATACTACCGTCGGTTTTCGACGACATGAATAGAGTAGTTTTATTATACTTCTTTAGGGAATTGACAATTCTCTGCCAATTTTGAATAAATATAGATGCTTGTGGGAGGGTCATTTTTATTAAGCAAACATATTATTCTATAAAAGCTACATTATTGTGGCCTTGGGCTAAATCTGGCTCAATCCAGCAAATACCTTTTGCTAAAAACCGTAACAGTAAACTTGCTGTTGCCAAGGGGAATAAAACGTTTGCCCTTTTACGGAAGACGGACGGCCCCCAATCAGCACGAATGTTACGAAATATGAACCCGAAACTCGATAGTTTTAGACAGCAGGGAACACGGGCAGTCGCACTGGGAGCTAAGTGCCAGAGGTGCCTGTCACTGCTGGACAAATGCCTTTCTAATCTCCTTCCATGACAACCTAGACTGTGATAACTTCTGCTACGTCTTGCCGGCAAACCTTTCTATTTCATCCCCCATCTTGTATCTGGTATTTTCCTCTATTGTCATCTCTTCTTTCTAGGTGACCAGTCTATCTGCAGTTTTGCTGCTTAATTATTTGTATAATATCCTTCACTCTAGTCTTCTCTCTGATCCATGTTGATCTTTTTCTAGCTCTTAGAGTTATTCCTAGCATTGCTCATTCCATGACTCTCGGTGCTATTCTAAGTTTGTTTCCAGCTCGTTTTGTTAATTTCCATGTTTGGCATCCGTAGGTCATGGCTGGTATTATGCAACCCTTGTATACTTTACGCTTTAAGCACATTGACAGGGTACTCTTCAAAATGTCTCTATTCATACCGAATGCTTTCCATCCTATCGCTATGCGTCGTTTTATTTCGCTGTCATGGTAACCTTCGAGATGTATTACCTGTCCAAGGTAGATGTATTCATCAACCTCTTCTAGAGTTTCTCCTTCTATCTTTATGACCTTTTTTGGTACTTTATCGTTAAACATTACTTTTGTCTGTGTTCTGTTGATTAACTAAAACAGTCAAAGATGTCAAACAGTCAAATAAGAGAATTTCCAGATGTGAAGTCGAATCCTTCAGGAATACTAATAATGCTTTACTTTGAAGAGCGTCGAAGATTAACTTGCCCAGGCCACAAGACCCCTAGGGACTGCCCTGGCGGTAGAAGGTTAACATTCAATCACTGAGATTGACAGGGCTCATTAGATAATTCTTATTGCTTTTCTTACCGTTAATGTTAAAGCTGTCGGCTATTTCATTTGGAGATAGCGTAGATTTGGATTGATAGGATCTGTGCGTAATTTGACGTCCCAACACATTCCATTAAGCATCGAAAACAATGTCCTTGACCAGAAGTCAGAGGGACGCTAAAAATATCGTGCATAATTAATGGGGATTTGTCAGGAAGAGCATTTGTATGCGTGATGTCACAAAAGCCGGTGGTCAAAACAGCTGGTTACTCTGACGGGCCTAATTGCTCCCAATCTCTTTCATCGTACTTTCTACATCTTTCCCTGTTTCTCTCTCTCCCTCTCTCTGCCTCTCTCTCCCTCTGTCTCTGTCTCTGTCTCTCTGTCTCTCTCTAGCTGCTTGTTTGTCTTTTTTAATCGTTTTTCTTTTCTTTTTTCTTTCCCTTTTTTCTTTCTTTTATTTAATTTTACTTTTTTACTTCTTTTACTTTTTTTACTTTTTTCCTCTTTCTCTCTTTGCTTCCCTCTCTTTCTTTTCTTCTTTCTTTCTCTCTGTCCTATATTTCTTCTTCCTTCTTTATCTCTTACTTCCCTTGTTTTTTCTTCTCCTTCCTTCTTTTTCTCTTTTCTCCCTCTCTTCTCTCCTTTCTTAATTCTCCTACTCCCTTTCCTTCTCTCGTTCTCTCTTGTTTTATCTTTGATTCTCCCCCTCCATCCTTATTTCTTTGGCCAGTCCAGATGAAAACAAAACCACAAAAAAAATAACAACCCAAAAACACAAACAAAATAAACGAACTGCTATTGGAGAGAAATCGATCATTGATTTCCAGGAAATAAGGAATCGCAATTCGACAGATTGATTTCTCTTTGGGCATGTTTATTCTCAAGTGCAGCTATTAATTTTGCTAATTGTCATAAACAAAGACGATTTTCCGCATTTCCAGAAACCTAATTTCGACATTTGGATCAGCGGCGAGTAGGCTGAATCCATAGCACAACGTGATCAGATATATGTATTGGACAAAGGCAAATTCATCTGATCACTGGGGTTAAGCAACATCTGAATCTCATCAGTATTCAGATGGGTGACTGCTCAGGAACACCAGATACTGAAATCAGCTCGTGGCCATGTACCAGACCAAGCAAGGCTTAGTAAATAAGTAAATGAATGTACATATACGGCAAAATCACATTGAAAATATCAATTCCCATCTGATCATCGAAGTTAAGCAACATTGTACCTGATCATAAACTTGATGGGTGAACACGTAGGAACACCAGCCACTCTAAGCAGATTATGGCCTTGTGCCAGAATAAGCAAACCTTAATAAATAAGTAAATGGCTAAAATTACGGTCAAGTCGAAAGCACCGGTTCTCCTCTGGTCATTGGAGTTGAGCAGCATCGAAGCAGATCGGTATTTAGATGGGTGACCACGTACGAATATCAGGTACTGTAATCAGCTTGTGAACATGTGACAGATTAAGCATAGCTTAGTAAATAGCATGATTGCTAAGGAACTCTTAGGCACTTGTAAGCGACTCGTGGTCTTGTGCCAAACAAAGTGAAGTTTAGTAGATAAATAAATACGTAAAATCAGGGTTAAGCCAGGCTAATAAGCTCTGGTCTTACTCCAACATCTGATATTAGGCAGCGTTGTGGCAATCGAATGCCTGGGATCAACAGATTTCCCAGAGTTTAACAAATGTTCAAATGGGAGAAAGCCAATTTCGCATGCGTTTGGTGAACTCACGAAAGAATGGTGATAGTGGATCAATGGATTGTGGAATTAAATGCTTCCTTAATGGACTAAGTCAATTTTGTGACGTTCGTGGAGCATCCAGTGAAAATCGTATTCATTTGCTATGGCTCATGAGACAAACCTACTCAACGTTGCTCCAGAGCAAAGCTTTCCAAACTGTGTGCTGCGACACTTTAGTGTGTCCCCGATAATCTCTAGGTGTGTGGCGAAATTAAATTTTGTATATCTTTCAAGAGATACTGAGTCATTTGAACTGCTGGGATGACATTATATATGTAGCTTGGCTAACAAAACTTAAGTAATTGCAAAAACGTTTGGAAACCTCTGCTCCAGAATAATTCATGTCTTGCAGAGGTGGAATGCTCAGTAAGCTAGTCTTGCATACCATGACTATAGTAGTACCCTACACTTGTAACTGAAATAAATCGGTGTTTGAAACCAGATGAAAAGTCGGTATTCGTGTCCAGATAAAAATCAGGATTTTGAATGCTGATTTTCTAGTTAGGCGGATTTTTCTCAATTGAAAGATTGGCGTTAAACAATCTTCCTCGCTTCGTTTCCTCACCATAAGCGTATATTATATTAATTTCTGTTTAGAGTGATAGTAAACCTAAGCAACAACAAAGGTCTATCAGGACAGATCTTTCCCGAGATGAATGTTTAATGGGACAAATATATCCCATCATAATTTTGGTCCTTCGAAATATGAAACATTCAGGCATTAAGCAACTTAATAGATTAGTCTTGATAGGATTGGAGATATGTTCTCAGAGAATTTTTAAAAGAGCATCGGTAGAAGCAAATAGTGGCTTTTGCAAATGTCTTGATTATTGTGGATACATTTTGGGCTTCCGTACTTTCAACTGCGTTAATATCACTTATGCGCCTCCTGACAAGTAACTCACCCGTCAGAGTTAAATGAACCAAATCGTCTTCAAAGATAGAACAAGTTTTCACACAATTAGTTTTAAAAATATTCGATTGACAGGCGCCTCTATTTTCTTTCATTAATGTTTCAAATAATTCTACAACCAAATGAAGAAGTCGTTATATGATTGATTTTGTTAAAGCCAAGTTTTAGCGGATATTTTTGTTCCACTTCTTTCTCGAAAATGAGCTCCGTCAGCAATCTTCGAGACGTTTTAGATTCTCCTGCCAAATGAGTTTTGAATTCGGTTAACGCACAAGATTTTCACAAATTCGTTTTCACGCCGAATCGTCCAGGAAACCTTTTAATCGTGTCGGGTCGATTTACCCATTATCATTTATTTTATTTTATTTCATTCTTTTTAAAAAAAGTATTTTTTTCCTATTTTCACGATAAATGTTAGTCTTTTTAAAGTCTCTTATTGCTGTTCCTTTTAGCGTTTCTAACTCGTATAAGTACGCCCTGTCGACTGGGACCTAGAATACGCCGACTCCATCTCCTGCAGAGGAGTAAGACCCCACCCCACCCCACCCAAACAGGGGCCAAAAATAACTTTTCACCAATGTCGCAAGACTCTAGTTAAAAGAGAAGAACTTTTCACCAAAGTTGCAAGACTCTAGTTTTTAAAAAAACAACCTTTCACCACAATCGCAAGACTCTAGTTAAAAGAAAATGACTTTTCACCAAAGTCGCAAGACTCTAGTTAAAAGAGAATAACTTTTCACCAAAGTTGCAAGATTCTAATTAAAAAAAATAACCTTTCACCAAAGTCGCAAGACACTATTTAAAAAACATAACCTTTCACCAAAGTCGCAATACTCTATTTTGGGGGAATTCTAAACTGATTTCGGTATTAAATGACCCATCAAGGGTTGATATGCCGCTAAGCTAATCAGTCAATCAATCTTATAAATGATTCTAACTCTCTTAGTGCTTTTTTAGTCTTCATTTTAAACATGTCATGTTTTAGTGTCTCAAACTCTAACAGTTTTAACATGTTTTTCTTGCCTTAGTTCTGTGGCAAATATAACTCTTTGATGTGAGAGTTGGTCGAAATGCCTTGCTTAGGGTGACCAAAAGTAAAAAATATAATAAATAAATAACATTAAGCTAATCTCATATAGAATTAATTTGGCATGATTTTTCCTCTCAAAATGTGTTTCCACACATAACCCCACATATCTACAGACCAACGTTTCAAACCACCCCGACCACCCGTTCGGAAAAAATGGCTTTACAACCAAACCTTTAGAAACTTTGCCAATCGAACCTGAATAATAGTCGAATTATAGCATGGTTATATGCATAATGCATTAGATCACTCCCACACAACGCGTAACCGACGCCTTACAGTCTGCTTCATTCTTAACGTGGCCACCGAATCAAACAATGAATACAAGGCCGTTCTTGGGCAGGTGATGAGGTGATTAAAACTCCTATGGAGCTTCAAAAAATAAGATGTGGGGAAAATGCCAGCGGATGGAAATATAATCCATAAACATGATAAATCAACTGAACATAACTTCTATTATTTGCTACTGAAACTACTATTATACAATGAGTTGTTTGGCGTACTGAACCCATTATTTGTGCTGTGTTTGTTGTTAGTAAACTATTTCGGCCGATTCATTCTACAGCTTTTCCCAGGTGTAGGAAAGGGACATGTCTCTCTTTTTTTACAGAACATGTTGGCAAACAAATAAATTATTTATTATACATTTGATCGGATCTTGATGTTTTAGGTATGATGTTATTAACATTAACCCATATTAGTGTCTCAAGGGAGGGATATATATCGTGTTCTACTGTACTGTTACGCATTTTAGGCTTCCACTGTATCTTTCAGTGTCTACTTTAGTAAAGAAAATAAACATGATACTATAATAAGCCTGGCAGCTGCAAGGTCAAACCCCACTTCTATTCCAACTGGAGATGATTACTGCGACCTTTGTATTGTATTTATAATAAATACATTTGTGTCAGTTTAGCTCAGTTGGTAAGCTAGCTTCCTACAATAACTTGACCGTGACTTCAAATCACAGTCGGGAAATGTTAATTTTATATATCGGTTTGGTTTAACATGACGGGATAGACAAACAGTGAAGAGTTTACTTCCCTAAATTTGGTGAGGATTATTCTTGTTCTTGTTCATATTGTTACGGTGGAAAAACAACGTCAACAACTTGAACTGGAATTTGACAATATTCAGGCCAAAGTGCCTGCTGTAGAGCAATTGTTAACAAGCTAGTCTGATTTTCCTTTCACACTAGTTTGATAATTACAGGGTGCGCCACTTTTGTGATCATGTGCCAGTCTTAGTAACTATCAATATTTGGGCCTTTTCGGTGGTCGGAATAGTTATATATTTCCTACTACCACTAGTGGCAGACCTTCAAGCCCAAATAAAATAAAACAATATCGAAAAGCAGATTTTCTAAGCAAGTCTTCTCATTTGGAAGACTGGCTCTATTCAATCTTATCCCTACTTTTTATGATTTGTCCAAGGTAAGTAAACGTCTATAATATTCAGAACATCATAGTTAAATGATAACCATCATGCCTCAGAGGTGAGTTCTTCCCATGAGGGATGTACATTCATTTACAATGCTAAAGATGTTAAAGTTTGAAAATCTATGGCGAAAGTTTAAGTTTAGGTAGTCCAAGGTTTTATTTTGACATATTTCACAACATACATTTTGAAATGGGCCGCTGTTGAGCCAAACATGTTTAACCATTCATATTCTGTAGTTTATGAATCATTTTGAGAAATATTCTTTCTACATTCACCAGCATTTTGTTTTGAGATAGGAAGTTAAGTTTACTGAAGGAAATCAGGACTCATTGTTGTTTCATCTATCGATACATATGTGTACAGTTTCAATTATCCTTGTCATTTGTATCTGTAACTAAGAATTTGAGAGAGGGCTTTTCCTTTAGTTTGCGGTTATGAGTGTTGGTCCTCTGTGTACGATAGAATGGTCCATATGACTTAAACGGTCCCAAAACAATTAATTTTATAGATTGAATTCTGGCTGATGTCTATGACATGACAGAAACCTATTTGCTTGCGTGTATAAAGGGCTAATATCGTTTAACCCCATGTGATTTTGAGGATTATTTAAAATATTTACAAACAGCTTTTGGTCATGATATTAAATTCCTTTTTTCAATACGCCAATAATTTAAAATTGTTAAACTCCAGGCCACGTCGGGGGATGGAGTTGACTTTGTTTTCCCACCGTAACAATAGGAAGAACCATCACCTAATTTAGGGGACTTTGTCTGTCCCGTCACGTTAAACCAAACCGATATATAATATGAACATTGCCCTACCGTGATTTTAAATCACGACCGACTGAGCCAAACTGAGTCTTACATATCTACAAAATGTTAGAAATACGCAAGGGTTTATTTCATTCTACTGAATAAATACATTTATACTAAAAAATATATATTTTTATAATTTTTCATTTATTATATATGCAACAGTTGCAGAAATCATCTTCATTCGGAATAGATGTAGGAGTGGAGTTTGGCCCTGCATCAACCAGGCTTGGAGCTTGTCGATTTGTATTGATGTTTACTAAGCTTTGTTTAATACGACACAAGGTCGGTGTGGAAGAGAAGTGCAGAGAGATTATTTTGCGCTAGTCTTCCAAATGGAGAGGCCCCTCATCAACATTCAAAATCCCGTGCTTGAACACTATCCCCTGGAAAATGCACTATCTCATCCATGGGGCTTCTCTTATTGTGTGACAATTGAAGTCACTACTATACTAATAGTCTGCAACACTAGCTTGTTAACCATTGCTCCATGGCAATGAACCCTACTGATCTTTATTAAAATTAGTAAAGCACAAGGCTACAAGTGTGGGCTTTCAATTGAGAATGAAACTCACTACTATAGTAATATAGTTATGGCCTGCGAAATTAGCTAGCCAGCCACTGATCTACAGCACTCTTTGGAGATTTAACTCACCAGTCTGCTCGACTAACCCCCAGTTATTTACTAAGGTTAGCTTAACCTTGTACAAAGTCAGCAGTTTCTGACTCCCAGTGAAGACTGAACTCACTATAAAGTATTAATGAACTGACAGACTAGCACGCGCACCATTATACCATGCTGAAGCGTCCAAATGTATACAGGTATTGACTCAGATAAGCTTAATATAGCACAATGCCACACGTGTAAGGCACCAAGTGATTATCGAACTCACTACAACAGTAAAGGTCGGCAAGACTACTTTGCTCCCAACTACTCCACGACAAGGCCCTCTACAACTACTACTACTCCAGGACAGGCTTTGTCCTCTCCTCTCTTTATATAAAAATACCAATCATAGAAGACGAAGAATACCCACGCAGGTCGATCTTATGAGAAATGTGTGGAGGCATTTGTCTGAGAAGACAACTTTCCCTCTCTTCCATCACCGCGGGACTGGATCACCCTTTTCACCTTTCGAGGTCGTAAAGGCGACCACTGACCTGGCAACACAGCCAGTCGAGTTACCGAGGCAAAGGCCGCCTGATCACAAAGATTCCATGCTGGCGACCTCGCTGCCCAGTGGTCGTAAGGTCATCGAATCAACAACAGTAATGTTAAACACAGTTCATATTACGCTTCCATTGAAGACAACCAGAAAAGTAAATGCGGGGATCTGAATCGACCTGCTAAAAGGGTTGACGTCACATTTTCCATTGCTTTTACCGACAAAGCAAGAAGTGAATTAAAAAAGAAACTATAGCGTCGTCGTCATATTACACGAAACACCAAATAAAAAAAACATGATGCACAGTCTTTTGATGGACTACACAAAGCAATCGTGTAAAATTGGACATTTCCTGTGTATATGATATGTAATTATAAAAAAGAATATAT
>VCCN01001303.1:1107038-1119554 GCA_006491835.1 Architeuthis dux
GCCTCTTAAATATAAGCCAACGAATATGGAATGGTCCTAACTTCCCAATTCTATCGGTTTTCTCTTGTCTCAAAATAACTTTCTCCATCATTCCCCTACATTTAGTTTCAACCTGCTATACGCCTGAAGTGCTGAAGCAGTATAGAGTCTTCCTTCCTGTTCACGTCTTCGTAATTAAAGTCTGCTTCTTCGCAACGCTATCTTAGATGGGATTATCTTCTCTAATCATATTTTGTATCTATACGATTATGAAGAACATGTTCAGTCTCATGAAATATATTCGATATCTTGCACACCGAAATTACAGCTATTGCATATTGAAAACCTTCGACGGGTATAATGATAAGGAATAGAAACCAATTTTTCGACATTAATTCTTTGGACAACATATTTACCGTTCTGTTCAACTATCTTCTGCTAAGTCTTCTGCTATGAGGTAACTTCATGAATCCATCCTCACACTAATTTTATTTTTCTGAGCAAACGACTGTTCAAGGTGCCTTTTGGATTCTTCCAGAGAATTGAAATGTTATTTTATTAAGAGAATTCCGTAAGAACCGGAATAAATTGTAATCCGGATATGTAATATCTGGTGAATAAGGCGGATGAGTGAACACTTCCGAGCCAAGTTGAAACACATTTTGCCTAGTCACAAAAGAAACATGAAGTATTGCGTTACCTGATGGAATACTACACCCTTAATTTATGAACGAAGAGTGTGGAAAACTCTTGTTTAGGACAGATTGCCCTGTGCACTCAGCAACTACTTAAGTACGCTCTAAGCTTTGTGACTAGGGTAGAGGTATCTCTTCGGTGGACATGAATGCTGCCAAGGGCGTGGTCATAAAAACTTGTAGGAATAGTTCTGGTTTTGACTTGTAAGGATCTCTAAGCTGATGCATGCAACAGAAACCGGGACTTATTCACCGGCCTCCATACGCCATTGGAGATGGGACACTCTATCTTTTACCTTTTTTTTATTTTTACTGTTACCTCATTCTGAACGGACGTTTGTCGTCGACTTCTGTCTTCTAGCTTCGACTACTCTTTCTTTCATGTTCTTGTTTCCGCATAGTACTACTAGTACTAGACGTAATAGTACCACTAGGTACTAGACGTACTAATCTGTAAGTTGTTATCCCCTTAATTTGAATGTTCATTCTTTAAATTGTAATCCTGATTAGTAACTGTTGTTTTTTTTGTTTTTTTTGTAGGTAAGTGAAAGTGTGTATTGCTTATAACAAATCCTCTGTTTCACACGATTTCTCAACTGAAAAAGGACGAAAAAACCCTTGCAAAAAAACTGCCCTCACTCAAACTAATTCAAGTAACGGTAAGCTGTTTATTATTCGTATTGATAAGTGGCCTTTCGATTAAAAAGCAACAACAAACCAATACTAACAAGTGTTAATGAATAGTGTATGTTATTAACCGTAAGGATATACCTAGATTTTACCATCGATGATTAGTCAATTTTATCTGCAGTGTCTGGTTTCAACACTGTTAATGAACAATCAAAAATCTATTTACCGTATATCTTTCTGCATAAGTCGATTTCAAATATAGATCAACCGTTGATTATTTCGGCCAAAGATTCATTATACTTTCTGGATTCCTGTGACGAGTATATATAGATTCATTCAAATCTGTCCCCTCAATGAAATGAAGGTATCACTTTATAACAAGAATTTAATATTTTGTATATGCTTTTCCTAGAGGTCTACCCACATTTTTGAGAAAAATCAGAAAGTGTATCAGTGTATCATATTTATTTGCCAATACAAGATTGATTCAAACGATTTCAGCATTTTCTGACAAAGCCTTTTTTCTCACAGCATCATTATTAATTCATCAAAATATTTTACCTGGATTTCCATGGCCTCAAGCAATCTTTCAAATAAATTGTGTATTTTATCATAAAGGAAGGATCAGGTGTCGATTCAAAGTATTCTTCCAGGATTCTTTCAATATCTTGAATTGCTGGAACCGCTGACATGAAACAAATTATAGTCTGGAGATTTACACGTCAAGAGAATACATCGCATATAGTAGAATTCCCCTTCCCAGTTCCATGATCGTTTGCTGCGTCGTATTTACAGCATGCAACAACATGACTGGTTGACCTCCTTACCCAGATCAAGGTCATTTCTCTTCCAAACATAATTCAAACGAACTAATTGTTCATTGTAATGTTTCACAGTAACTCTTTGTCCAGGTTCTAGCAATTATCAATAAAGTATTCCCTTAAATCTCACCAAACACAGCGAACAGTTTCCTCTTTAAATTGAGATATTTAAGGCTGTCCTGGATGTAGCCATGATTTTCTTCTTTTTGTATTATCGTAATATATGTATTTCTTCATTGTCAGTGACTATTTTGTCCAAAAGGAATATTTTTCTGTTTGAGTAAAGGATGTTCGTTTTAGTAAATTCATCTGGGACCCATTTTCGTAGAATTTAATGTTTTCCTAAAAGTGTTCCCAGTTAACGTATTGCAGAAACAATAACGTGCTGAATAAACTTCAGAGACACTTTTACAATTTCCCTAACATTGCCCCAAAGATGGCGCTGGGAACATTTGCATCAACCTGATAGAACACTTTTCAGGAAAAACAAAACAATCCCAATGTCTTATGAACCGGAGTGCGTGAGGTACTGGCAGCCAATGGCACAATTTATTATTTTGGTACTTTGCAGGAATATTTAAAAAGAACTTCTATATTTCCATTGAAGTATTTATTTAAGGTATTAAGATAGGTTAGATTATTGTTAAAATACAAAACCTTGATTTACAACTAGTGAATATAATTCATATCTGAAACGATATGTCGCTACCCTGCAAAGATCTTAACCTTACAAAACTATTGATATTTTCTAAGCTTTGCTTACCACGGGACCATGCCATCATTGTCCGTCAATTATTGAAAGTAGAATTCGCAGCAATAATAGCCTTAGAGATGAGCATGCTGGCTACAGCGACTCGCCAAAAGCAACGTAGTAATTAATGTATATATCAACCTGAAATCTCTGGCCCAAATCTTTGTTCAGAAAACTTCGACTTATGCATGGATTTATACGGTAATAATATGACCCGATTAACAGATTAACGGGTCACTGTTTAAGACCCTAATTAAGTAAAACACCAACAAGAGAAAAGATCGTTGTTAAGTCATTTGAAAGAAAAAAAAAGCAAAAAAAAAAAACCCAACAAAACAACATCATCCTGGTTTCTAAACACTGAACAATACATGTCTGACACTTTAGGAAAAGAAACAGTTTGGTTCCAAATTTGTAAACAGATATGTATCAATTTGAACTTTTGGAATACATTACAAAAAGGCTCTCTATTGTTTCAGTATTGTTTTGCAGACCATTTGTATTGTCATATTCAATTGCTTTTCTGTGATGTTTTATATTGTGATAAGAGCACCGTTTCGAGACAAACGGCCTTTGCTTATTTTTCTTGTAAACCTTGCTTAAAATGCCGGCCAGAATAAGCTTTGGTATTATGAAATGTGTTGTATATATGTGGCCAATGTTCCCTCTAATTGTTATTAGACATTGTGCGCAGAAATCTTATGTTGTGCACATTTTATTCCTGTAACTCTAGTATGTGCGCACTTTTGAATTCGGCATACTGAATCAATATCATTTCAATAGAAAACTCAGTAATCAATCTACAGAATTTGAAATCTTTTGTGCGCACATTAATTTCCTTAGTGCGCTGGTTGCAAAACGAGTGCACGTACTCATCTTAGAGGGAACAATGTATGTGGCGTGTTTGATTGAATTTATGAATCTAATTTGTCAACCCCTTTAGATTGTGTAAAATAAATAAATACGTTTCTAAGTAGAGTATTGGTAGTTTTATATTTATATAATCTAACACTAAACAAAGTTTCTAATAATACAGGTTTGATGTTCACTCACCACTATAATGTGTAGTATGAAAAGTTGTGTAACGGCCAGTGATCATGTGTGGTTGTTGTAGTAGAAGAAAATACAACACAACTCGTTGTTGGTGGTTTATAAACCTCGCTTTAATCGGAGATAGAATGGAGAGAGAAAGATGTCGATCAAGAGACAAGGTTTTCTGGTTTAAAATAGTCTGATCACGCCGGACCATACGAAAATGCAAGGAATACAGACTTGAGTGTAAAATGCTGAAGCGAATGCTTACTAGTCTTTATGTATTCATGCGTTTGTTGGCCAAGTCACATTAGCACCTGGCAAGGTGTAATTAGTAACGTGATTCCGCGACGTATCGTGTCTTCCTTTGATCATTCCATGTTACTGGATCTGAGAAACGCCTTCTTTGATCACGCCAACCATGACCCTCTTTGGTCAGTCAAGTCACGGTGCAGAATACATTACACTTCTTTTTATATATAGGACTTTTCTTTTCGAATGAAAAGGAGAATTTATAAAGATGTGTTTTCAATGGACTAAAAAATAAGGAATCAAAGAGCTTTCTGTTTCTAACACTTCATGTAATGAACTTCACATGTGCCATCCACATACAATTTTCAATATTATCTTTATGACGCTAATTATGAGTGCTGGAAATTCTACGGGTGTTGACAACTAAGATTATCCATTATCTAATGCTTCTGATCTTTTCTCACCCTATGCCCGTATCTTCTCATGCTCTCCCTTATCCCTCCCAATCTTCGTTATCCGTCCATGTGAGAAAACACGTTTATTTTTAAGGAGATACACATGCTTCATTAAATGCAACATGGCAGTTGTACGGATGTACCTGGTAGCTAAAAGTTAAGCGGCGCGAGAAACCGCATCAATAAGCCGAGTTCGAATTTCACTTAGCACTGATTGGCCCCAGTAAAGGTTGGCTACTGCCTGGGAAGTTAGAGGTAATTATGAGAGACTAGTTTGTCTAAGTGCTCACTCGCGAACACTGTTCTACGTCAAAAAGTGTGACACGCCAGTGACGAGACATTTTGTCAAGAAAACTGTCAATGGGGCCACCGAGTCCATTTTCCGTGCTGGTAACCGTTACGACATTCTGAACTTTCACATTTCTCTAATCCTCTAGAGTAAAGCATGACTCCACTTCTCCCTGTGTTATATTCCAGGCAAATAACTTGAAAACTGTCTTCTCACTCGTATAAGATAAGTCTCAGCGAGTACGTCCATAAATGAATTACTACCCAACACAATAGCAGGAAAACTGTTACACCTAGTTACAACCTTGGCAGGATTCAATCATTTGTGGCAATTTTGTGTTTTTTAGAATCTATTCAAATACAGATAATTGACGCGTACATATGCTTCAGAATGTGTGTTTTAATAATTTGTAACGCTACGCCGATTGAACAGAACAATATTCTTCAAACAAAGGAAATATTAAAGGAAACGACTTTAGAAGGAGCAAATCAATTTTCTCGTGTATGAATATGTAGAGAATGTATACAATAAGTGAAAAAAGCATTTGAAATTTAAAAAAAAAACAAACAGTACAATACGCCTCCATGTAAACAAGCAGTGAACGACACCTAAAGGCTGAAAATGGCGGAATGAATCGCTACCAAAATATATCTATTTGAAAAATAAATAACGTTTATTTTTTGTTCCTGGCAGCTTCGCGTGCGGTGGCGAACTAACGATTTGTTCTTGTTTTCCAGGACATCTGCACGAGAACGTGCGTGATGTTGTTTACAAGCAAGATTCATTAGATGAAAGAGAACGACTGCTTTTACTGTGCTTGTTCTTCTCCTTTCACTGTAGTTGTCTGTGAAGAGGCGTATAGTTCTGTTGAGTGGCCGGCATCCGGCCGACATATTTACTTGTGTAAATCATCTGCAAAGACACGGAAGTAATCGAATTAATTGGTGGAAGCGATCGGCTTAGAGCCATTTCTTAATGAGGAAGAAATGAAATTAAGGGAGGACGGCGTGAAGTGATTGCGACGGACTACAGAAAAGACGACAGGGGGCGGGTGAAATCGCTAGAAAGAAAAAAAGAGGGAGAACACAGATGTACGTAAGGAAAAGAAAAAAGGTGATAGAGATAGTATAAAAGATTATTTAAAAAAAAAAGATAGGAAACAAGTCAGCTCAGTCACTCAATAGAAACCGTCACGTGACCAACGTCTTTTGGCAACATGCTGTGTTATATGGGTGATCAATTAAAAAATTGGAAAAAGGGGTGATCAATGAATAAGTTACTTGTCTCACCTTTTGTTGGGCAGTGAACACTAAAAGGAATTCCGAATTAAAAAAAAAACAAAAAAAACAAGCGGTAATTCTGCCAAACAAAAACTAAGTGACCAATTTAGCATAAATTAACAGTGTAAATTGAATCCCTCACTAAAAACCTATTTGAGTGTATTTCTTTAAGGAGGAGAAGCTTTTTATCTGGACATAATAAGGAGTAATTGTTTCCATTTCCAGCCTCCAAGCTCCATTGGTGCGGCCTGTACGCGATACATACATAGCCAGCCAGACCAACTAAAATACTGAAGAGACCTACGTTGACAGTTTCGGTGACAGTTTTGGTTGACGTTTTCTATCAGGTTGCAAAGACGGAACGAATTAAGAGTGCCAAAGAAATATCCCAGAAAATTAAGGTATTGATCGGGACAATTAACAGTAGAGAGATGAAACAGTAAAACGGAAATAAATAATTAAGTACAAGATACTGAGGCAAATATAAAGAGCAGAATAAAGTAAGGAGTGAGAATGAGAAGGAAAGAAAGAGTAACAATGAAAACATATGGTGAGACAAGAATAAGGTCGAACACACATTTAAAAGAATAAAGCAGAACGAACATTCAAAAGAATAAAGTATAGGTTGTCCCTAAAGCCTGGACACATAGGCAAAATGCATATTTTCAATAAAATAAATTTGAAAAACATTTTTATTTAATTGAAATATTAATAAATAACACTGCAAAGTTTCGTCAGATACACTTGGTCGTCCAGAACAGGGTTTGTCCATGACCTGTTTCTTTAAACTTTCTAACCACCTTTCCCACGGTGGAAAAGCAAATTGGGGTCCTTCTGGGATGAAGTGCATTAAAATCATCTGCTATCTTTCGATATGACCATCCTTCACGTCCACTGAGAAGTACCAGTTCAATCATTTCTTCTTTCAACAAACTCATATTTATTCTGTGGGGCAAAAGAAAATATAGTTAGTTATAAATAATGATATTTCCTATGTGTCCATAACAAAATACAAATGTATACCGAATGTTTAAAAGAAGACGGTAGAATGATAATTTAAAAAAGAAAAATAAGGTAAAACGAATATTTAACAGTAAAAGATCACGTGCCCGATTGTGAGGTTAGTATCCACGCTCCTTTCGTAACAGAACACCCATCTGCAAAAGTCGTTTGTATCACGAGACGATCTTCTTAACACCATCGCTGATCGACATGAATAAATGTTATCCACAGGTAAAAATTAGTAGCTGTTCTAACAGAAAAGAGTCGTAATTTAGCTGTTGTCAATGCAAAAACTGATTGAGCACGACTAGAGATTCAAAAATGGTGAAAGATATCCACTAGCGAAACATTGCTTAAAATCATTGTATTGTATAAAAATCGTAATCATAGAGAGGAGGTGCAGTTTAATTATAAATGCCAACAACCATTATCGTTGACAAAATACTCTTTTGCAAATCTTATAAAATAAATCTTTATTTCATTTCGATAGAATATAATTGTATTCTCTACACTCAACCCGCACGTTTTAAACCTAACAAAGCTCATTTCAGGATTATCTCCCCTGTTTTCTCTTGGTCTTCTGATATACGTCACTGAAGCCAACCTTTACAGACCTGGATGCATATTTAATAACGTTATTCTCTCTTCTTCCTGAGATCCACTTCGTTCTTGTCCTACCAATAATCTCATCCTTTTCCCTCATTATCTGTTATACATTCCACCTGAAGGGATATGAACGAATCCAGCGTGAAAATTGCTTCAGAATGAGAAAACCAAGGAGCGAATCGTGTCTTTCCGATCATTCTCTGATTGGTTAGATTCCATAACGCTGTGCATAAATACTAGAAATTGGGCAAAAAGATGTTGACAAAAAATTGAAACGTGATGTTGATTAGCGCGAAAGCGTAAGTGATAGAGAAAGTGGCGATGGCGTGCAGTATTTATTCCACGGCAGGCATAAGGGTCATTTTGACCTGAAAAATGTAATCACAATGAAAGGAAACACACTACCTAGCATACTATGTGTTTTGCCTTTTCTATCGATTTAAACCAGAGTTCCTATGGCAATTGTTTACAGGAGATTTGCATTTCCTATTTTTTTCCAGAAATGTTGATGCCATAATGGACGCATGAACTATGATCAAAATTATGACATATTGGTTCTTTTGGACTAGTTTTCTTGTCTTTGTTTTGTTTATTACAACGTTTCTACGCTCCGGTTTTCCTCCGTTGTCTCTCGCCTTCGGTAATCTACTTAGAACTAAAACCTTTATTTGATCCATGGGGTCATATTGTGCTCATGCCTTTACCTGTCATATCTGGTGTCCTTCCTAGGGAATTTCAGAACTTGAAACATTGAATGCCTCCTGTTTATTCCTTTACAATAACTAACCCCGGTACTGAAGTCACGTCTAGTATATATGATCACCTGAGGACCTGTCAGCCACATGCAAATATTGTAGCCACAAAGACAACATAATCCACACCTATATGGTCCGCAAGCTTTGCAAATAAACTTTTTGAGGCATGCCACACCCCATTAAATTAGCCTGTTTTTGGCCCACACAATACAATTTTAAAATCAACCCGGAGGTGTTATTCTTTAATTCTATGTTTTATTTAACTTTCTACTTTATTTTTTAAATTCTTTTATATTTTCCATTGTTGGCCACTTTTTGGGCGAGACACCATATATGATCACTTCATCAGAGGGGTTTTGACACCATAAACAAACAAATTTCAGAAAACTTGCTCCTGAAAATATCTTGTAATTAGGTCTAGTTTAACATACAAAAAGGTTGCTTTGATATCTAAAATATTTTTAGGGGGCCCTATACAGGCTTAAAGGTGCGAATGACAACGAAATCGTTTTATTCACATAACATTACATATATAGTGACACAGCAAATAATAAAAGCATACATAGAAAGTGGGCAGGTGTGAAAGATTCCATAGAACGTTTAGCGTGTGGACAGATACAATGGATAATATAGTTCTTGAGTATTATAGCTAAACTATTCACTAAAGCAACCCATGATATCACGGGTAGGATTTATGAAATGAACTTAAATAACCCAGTGAATGCTATTACTGAATAACGTGATGATTTGCTATTACTGAATAGCGTAATGATTTGCTATTAACGTGCTATTACTGAATAGCGTAATGATTTGCTATTACTGAATAACGTAATGATTTGCTATTACTGAATAACGTAATGATTTGCTATAACTGAATAGCGTAATGATTTGCTATTAACGTGCTATTACTGAATAGCATAACAATTTCGTATTAGCACGTTTGAATTATTAGGAGTGGGCCAGCACAAATTCTTCTATGACAGAGCCAAAATATGCTTTCTAATTTCATGGAACGATTCCCAGGTTTATATTTTATAATATATAACATCACATAACAGCATATAACATCACACAACATAATACAACATCACATTTCCCTTTGGAACGCTAACAGTGCTATGGATTTTTCACTGTTAGCGTTCAAAGGAGAAATGTGATTCGAATTTTGCAATGTCTTAAAATTTGTTTAGGGAAGTTTCGGCGCACAATCCGTATTTAAAACTCAGTAGGATATGTATTTTCTGTGACCAGGAATTGGCACAAGTATTACTGACACGATAGGGTATTTATATGCATGAAATATCAATATTTACTATCAGAATAAATTGCAAACAATTTTACTATTGAAATGCATTGAAAATCATTACAAAATACATTTTCTGTGGTCAGGAATTAATGCAAGCCTCGCAGAATTGGATTATATGGATAATTAGATTTTAATCATTTTTAATATCATTATTCTACAGTATCATTGATTTGAAGATACCGCATAATTAAAGTGATCTTTCTTACACGATATCAATTATCGGTGTATCTGCATTGGAATGTATTCAACAATGGCAAGTGTCAACTCAAATTTGATCAGAGTCAAATAAATTATGCCTCACCCCGACCTACTTATGAAAACTAATTTTATCTACAGATGAAGTATGTTAACTGATGTTCTAAATGGATGCTCGACTTAAGTCTATTAATTTTCCGTATGAATGGAAGGCAGATACCAATGTGTGGTAGAAATGAACAAAATAAAAAAAATGATGAAAACTTATTACTTTACATTGATTTACACAAGATGTTTGCGCATATGTCTGACAGATGAGTGCCTATGTCGGTAAATGCTGTTGAGGTTTAGTTTTTAAACCGAGAAAATGTTCAATCAGCACCGTTTGTTGTATAGTAGTTCCCCTTCATCCGCAGTTTCCCTGTTCATGATTTCAGTTAACCGCGGTCAACCCCGGAAATAAACAATTCATAACTTTTACTTAATAATGGTCTCGGTTGCTGGCAATTCGGATGTGACAAAGAGAAACCGTAAAGTGTTTTCTTTGTGTTAAAAGGTGAAAGTTCACAACCTAATAAAGAAAGAAAACACTCCTATACTGAGGTTGTTAAAGTAAGAACGAATCTTCTATTCGTCAAATAACTTTTATTACAGTATATTGTAATAATTGTCCTGTTTTATTATTAGTTTTTGTTGTTAACCTCTAATTGTGTCTAATTTATGAATTATACTTTATCATAGATATGTATTGGAAAACATACTATATATATATATATATATAGGGTTCAGTACTATCCGCGGTTTCGGCATCCATTGGTGGTCTTCAAAAGTATCCCCCGCGAATAAAGAGGAACTACTGTAATCTTGTTGTATACCCCTTTACACTGTTCTGCCGCCATGGGTCGTCTCGTCGTGGGTTGCTCATTTGCGGGAGGGAAATCGTGAACTTGGACGAGTGGGAGTGAGATAAGGAGAACCGTCAGTCTGTCACCAACAGGGACAGCGGTCTCGTGCCTTCCAGCCTCGTTTAGGCGATCTGCTTCTCTGCTGAGTCCTCTGAGTTTTCTGTTCCGGTCTCTGCCTGGGTCTCTGTCCTCCGTTCGGGTCTGAGTTTTTCTCCGTCTCTTAGCTTCCTTTATCAGGTTTGAACTCCCACGCCAGTGTCGTTTCCGGTTTCCACATCCTGTTTTTTGGACACCTACGCATATACTTATGTCCTAAGGTGACCGGATCACTTCCATTTCCGTACAGTTGTTTGACCCCGAAATGACCTTTTCATGTTCGTATATCATAACAATCTAAATATTGAAAAGAATTCTGTTTATTTTTTCTGTGGTGCGCTTTTTCACTGAATAAATGAAGACGTAGTGAGGCATTTTTAGTGGTAGACTTACTGAAATATCTTATTGAAAGTAGGTTAATTTTCATTCCAATATTATATCGGGAAATTGAACCCATTCTTTGTGCTGCTGATGTTGTTAGCACAACGTTTTAGTCAATCCATTATACAACCATATTCAGTTGTAATCCGTAACGGAAGAGAAGCTTTGGAGTTATTCTCCATTTAACGCAATGGAAATGTATTGGCTGTGAGAAGGATTCCCATGAACCAGGTATTCCGTGAAGAGAAGCGAGGTGTTTTCTATTTAACAGGGTAAGAAAATGGTAGGTAATATATCAACCGGTCCGGTCCATTCCACCAACGCAAGTAACAAAAGTGATTCTAATCTTTGCAAGGGTATGATCTCCAATTCTTCCCCTGCTGAGAAAAGAAAACCATACTGCACTGAAATCTATACTGGTCTAAATTAGGAAACTGGACTGACAAGCCGATGTATACAGCTTTCTTTCTTTCTATCTATCTGAATGGATTGGCCTAGGCGTTGTGGTAACATCGCCAGCAACAGAAAGAATGAGTTCAATTGTCTGAGGAAATCTCCGAGTGTTAATGACTTTTCTAAAAAAATGTATAGGCAATAGGTCTTGATAGCCACTCAATAGAACCCGTCACGTGATCAACTTATTGTGACAAATGAATAAGTTACTTCTCTCGTCATTGTTTGGGGGCCATGATCACTAAAAAAAGTTCGAATTTTCAAAGAATAAGAGTGAACGCTGACGGACACAAATTGACCAATTAAACATACAATTAAATTGTAAATTGATCCCCCATTGGTGAGGCCTATAAGCGTGACACATACATAGATAGCCAGCCAGACAGACCCACTTAAAAGCTGAAGAAACCTATGTTGATGTTGACAATGTTGATGTTAACAGTTTTGGTTGACTGTTTCTAATAGATTACTTACTGGTGTTTACCAAGCATAGCTTAGTACGATCACTGAAATGTGGATGGGAAGATTGTTTATCGCCAATCGACCAAGTGAGAAAAACCTTCCTGTCTTGAAAATCAGCATTCGAAATATTGTTGGATAGTGGGGTGAAGATCCGTTGTTTCCAGGGAAGAA
>VCCN01001303.1:1248628-1259979 GCA_006491835.1 Architeuthis dux
AAAGCCACACTTGTTGGAAGTTTTTAGGTATGTAATAATATCTGATATTATGTAGAGTAAGATGTTGGGTTCGGGGCCTCAACCGGTTTGATCTTCAAATCGGGTTCAACTTTCGGCTGAAGCCATTTGTGTTTACTAAGCATTAATTCCTTTGGAAAATATATAAATAAACATCCCTGCGCTCTCCATCATAGACATATTTCTTCGGAAATGATGTCTCGTCGCTGGCATGCCACGATGGTTGACAAGGGGAAAATTGAATGAAGGAACACTTAAGCACGTCATTCCACCATTGCTACCTTATTGCCGACGGTAACAGTAAAAAGCTGTTACACACATGTTCAATCACGACAGGGAACCAGTCACGATGTTCTTAATTGATCAACATTACTTCATTGTGTCTTCTATCTATGCAATCTACCGGTTGTCGTTTCTCGTAGGCATCTTGATAAGATTTTCTTTCTTTGCCTTTTGTAAAGAAGTGTTCTGCTGAGGCGGACGATCATTAAATCAAGTTATACGAAGCTTACAGTCTTCAGTGTGCAACCCGCTCCTAAAATCATTTACATCCTTCTTGTCTTTGCCGCGTAGTTAACGGGTCATACCCGCCTTGTCACGATAAAACAATTACTTTAAAACATCGAGTTGTGGTAAATAGCCACTCCAGGTGCTGCGTGAACATGTTCTCCTTAAATCACTTTGCAATAATGACTCAACTATCTAGCGGCAGTTTTGAGGGGCATAACCTATATTTCGGTTCAACTCTATACTACAAGTTCCATCTATGATAAAAAGGATTTCCTTTATTCTTCACGTATTTGTCTTAATTTGGTTCGCATTTTCTCCTAACTATTGACAATCCCATTTCCCTAGATTTACAATGCAATTCTCTAAAGAAATCGTTAGCAGCGCTTTTATATTACTCATATAAATGCCATATTCTGTCGGTAACGTTTGCATACATTCTTTACCACTGAAACACATTTGTTGTTCTATTGATTGTCAATGTATTTCCTTAGTAAAATTCAATATATAATGAAATAATGGTCTATGCATTTCTATAGTTAAATCATATTCAATGCAAACACCAAATCATTTTCGATGCATTTCTATGATATAAACATTTTCATTGACGTATCACTATAAACTCGTTTACATTACATTTAGATTATATATGTAACATCCCTATTTTGTCAGTAACGCCTGTGTCAATTACTAACCACTGGCAATCCCTTTCTTCCTGATTGTCAATGCATTTCAACGGTAAAATCAATAGTAATGCACTTACATTGCACATGTAATAACCTTATTCTATCAGCAACGCTTACATTATTACCTCATCAATGGACATTCCTTTCTTCCGGATCTTCAATGCATGTTTATAGTAAAATCATGTGCAATGCTGTTACATTATACATATAATAGCCATATTCTATCAGTAATGCTTTCATTAATTCCTTATCACAGATAATTGCATGTTTACGGATTTTCAATACATTTCTTTTGTTAATCCAACACATCCCATAAGCTCTCAATGGGATTGAGAGCTGGGGAGCTTTATGGCCGAGGAAACACGGTGAAGTTTAATTCGTGTTCCTGAAACCTTTCCGTACAATTTAACAAACTGTGCAGTGTGGCAGAGCGCATTGACCTGATGAAGTTTGCCACTGCCATCATCGGAGGCTGTTATCATGAAGGTTTGTACCTGGTCGTCAATGATGTTGAGCTAGGTGGTACGCGAAAACACACCTTCCGTATGAATAATAAAACCCTGTGTTTCTCAGCGGAACGTTACCTAAGGCATTTCACTGTCTCACGGCTTGTTGTTTTCCCACAGCGCATCACTGCTCTGTTTTCACATAGTCACCATAAACATATCCAGCTGAGAAAACTTGAAATAGTAAAGCCAAAATGAAACAAAATGTTGATCTCTGATTTGCCTAAGTAAAACGCACTATGATATAAACTGTTTGAAATACGGATAATACACTTATAAAAAATTCAATTATCGCTATATTTAGATGGGTTTTTTTTATTATTTCCGGTAATCAAATAGTTTTAATTTTGTTCTCCTGGTGTTTGCTTCGTTTCGGCTCTTAGGCGAAATCCAAACCGCTTTTTGCTCTCCAATTCAGGAAATCAATTAAGGTTGTGTCGTTGATCTCGCCTCATTGTTATGCGGTTCAGGCGCGTTCTCACCTTAATGGGTTTACTAGGCAGGTCAAACATGAGCCGGGATCATAATTATATTGGCATGATATGCTTGCAAATTGAGCTCCAATCAGCGAGATCGTTTTGTTTGAATCCATCCCCGGCTTAATCAGCCTGGTATTTCCGCCTCAACGAATTTTGCGCCGCCGTCTTTTCCGAAACTAATCACATAAGATGATGAAATTGCGTGCAGCTTCTAACGTCATTTTTTCCCCTTTTCTTTGTAGCTTTCTATAATTTGTTTCCTAAAATTCTAGACGTCTTTTTATTTTCTTTCTTTCTTGCTTGATTTTTCCTTCCCTTCATGTTCTTCCCTTCTTCCTTACCCTCTTTTTCTTTTTTTCTTGATTGTTTTCCTTCCTTCCTACTCTTTCTTTCTTGCTTGATTTTTCCTTCTCTTCATCCTCTTTCTTTCTTTCTTTCATGCACTTTCTCTCGTTCTTTCTTCCTTTTAGCTTGCTCTTGTTCCCCTTATTCCTTTTTCTTTCTTTCTGTCCTACTTATCTTGTCCTCCCTCCTCCTCTTTCTTTCTTTCTTTCTTTTGTATTTGCTTGCTTGTTCCTTACCTCACTTCTCCCTCTTTATTTTTCTCTTGCTTACTATTTCATTCCTTCCTCTTTCTTGCTTGTTTTCTTGCTTCCTACGTTTTCTTCCTCCTATTTTTCTTACATTCTTTGTTTCTATAATTCTCACCAGTATTCTTTTTCATTATGAACCCAATTTCTTCTAATTCCTTTCTTTTCACGCTTTCTGAAACATCCAATCCTTGTCATTCCCGTCACGAAAAACAAAATATTTCCTAAATTGTTCTTCATTTGCAAATATTCTTTCGTTTTTCCCCCCAATCAATGCGAATCTCTCTAAATCTAGTTGTTTATACAACCCATGAATTAACGGGTATAACTTTAAAACATAAATATCAAAACTTTCATTAATTTTAATCTTGACACTATAATACTAAAAACATACAAGCCTGGCTGCTGCAGGGTGAAACTTCACTCCAACTTCTATTCCGAAGATGATTACTGCAACTATTGTATTGTATATATATTACATATGATAAATTTTCCTTAATATCTGAGACTTGTCAATTTAGCTCAAATAGTAAGACATCAGCCTAGCAATCACTAGGTCGTGAGTTTAAATCACGATAGGGATTTTACATATCGGTTTACACCCCAGGGTGAGGATTGTTCATGTTGTTCTTGTTACGGTAGCAAAGTATAGTCAACTGCTGACTTTGTCTTGTAGTTAGACAATGTAAGGAGTATGCAGATGCCAGTATTTATATAGTACATTTTGCTTGCGAAAGATATAACGAATATTATAATAAGCATTTGACAAGTTGATCATTAGTAAGACAGTTTTACAAATGATGGGATTATTTGTAAAACCGCGGTCTTCAGCAAAATCTGACTAACAAAGATAACATATCCCATGTATTTTCTCAGCTTCCGTCAGTTACTGTTATGGATGCTTACTTTTTATAGAATTAAATTAGCTCAAACGACTCGATTTTTGGAGGTTTTATCCTTCAGTCGAATTACAGGGATGATTCAAATCTCTGAAACATATCTTAAGACGATTAAATATCTGCTACGAAATAAGATGAAAGGACGATTAATAAAGAATTAATAATGACGATACTTCACCTAAGAAATTCGGAGAACTTAAGACTCCTACTCCCACTTGGACAACAAAAATCAGATGAGAGAATAACTAGTCAAACTAATAATGACAATGCTTCATCTAAAAAATTCGGACAATTTGAGACTATTACGTCTTCTACCTCTACTACTACTACTACTACTACTACTACCATTACTACTACTACTACTACTACTACTACTACTGTACCGGCTAAAAATAAGATGAAAAAAATAGCCAAAAATAATGACAATTCTTTATCTAAAAATTTGGACAACTTAAGACTCCTACTACTACTTGGACAACAAAAATCAGATGAGAGAACAACTAGCCAAACAATGCTTCATTTAAAAGATTCGGACAACTTGAGACTATTACGTCTTTTTCTACTACTACTACTACTACTACTACTACTACTACTACTACTACTACTACTACTACTACTACTACTACACCGGCTAAAAATAAGATGAAATAAAAAATAGCCAAAAATAACAATGACAATTCTCTATCTAAAAATTCGGACAACTTAAAACTATTATTATAAGATGAAAGAAAAACTGTTGAAAAACTCATAATGACCTGCCTAATCTATGCACTTCGGCCAATTTTCAGGATTTTGATGTGAATCTTTCTTCCCTGCAAAATTGAATTACCGAAATTTTATGTGCGGTCTCTTTCGTGTCTTTCCTCATGGCTTGCAGAGGACAATGATTTAGTAAAAATAACCGAACATCGGATGAGTGGATGCAGGCATTATAATTAGTTTTTTAAGGGCATTCGGGGAAAATCAATAACAGTGAACGCCAACAGAATTCAAAAACAATTACCTGAATCCACTTGCCGAACCGTAACTAACTTTGCTCGTTCTGTTCCTAATTAAATATGGCGCCATTCGCACAACCTCCGAAAGAGAAAAGAACTGTCTTCAAAAAATTGAAATCTCCTTTGTGCAAATCTTCATCAAACATTTTTGTTTGACATAATAACATTTTTCATTATTGGTTATTTTTTTCAGAAACGGAAGACATTCCTGTAGCATGATTGATAGTATATCATTGTAATTACTGCTTATAAAACCATTGATATCACGGACATGACTTACTAAACAAGTACACAAAACAAACACACACTCTAGTGGCTGTTTATACTAGTATAGTGACATGGCGGTAGGTAAACAAATATGAAACAATAATCATGGTTGTATTTTAGCGCTGAATACATTTGAACTTGGTTTAATAGTAAAAATGCTTTGTCCAAACAGAAACAATAAGATGGAGTAAAACTAGTAATAGAAATATTGTTATTAAAATGCCGCATCTAAAAGCAACAATAATAAGATGTAGTAAAACTAGCAAGAAAATATATTAGTAAAAATGCTCCATCTAAACAGCAACAATAATAACATGGAGAACTAATAAAATGATAATAATCAAAATGCTTGATCTAAACGCTACTTCTACTTCCTTGTGTAATTCTACAATACATACATACATACATACCGTAAGACTTGTCAGTTTAGCGTAGGTGGTAACACACCAGGCTAGAAATCACCTGATCGCTAGTTAAAATCTGACTAACAAAGATAAAATACCCCATGTATTTTCTCAGCTTCTGTCAGTTACTGTAATGGATGCCAACTTTTTAATACTAAATTATGTTAACGACTCGATTTTTGGAGGCTTTATCCTTCAGTCGAATTATAGGTTTGATTCAAATCTCTGAAACCTATCTTGAGACGATGACATATCTGTTTGTCAGTTTAGCGCAGGTGGTAACACACCAGGTTAGAAATCACCTGATCGCTAGTTAAAATCTCGGGAGTGAAATGCTGATTTTATCTGTCAGTTTACTCCCCTATTTTTGGTGAGGATTGTTCTTGTTTGTGTTCTTGTTACATAGGAAAGTAAAGTCTGACTTTGTCCTGGAGTTTGACAATAATGATAGTGAAAAAAACAAAGATTTGAAAAATCAAACTGCAATTAGAAAGCGTCAAACAAAACTGCCACCAAAACTGTCAACATACGTTTCTTCAGTTTTTAAGTTGGTCTGGCTGGCTCCTAGCTGACTGACTGCTAGCTGGCTATGTATCTATCACGTGTATATGCTACACAAATTGAGCTAGAGGGCTGAAAATTTTAACATTTACTCCCTATTATATCTAGAAAAAAATTTTGTTTAGTTTTGTAATGCCCCCCCCCCCGTATCAAAATGAAATGTAAAACGTATGAAACGTATGCTAAATTGATCCCTTAGTTTGTGTCCGGCAGCACTCACGCTTGTTTCTTTAAAAATTCAGTCTTTTTTAGTGATCACTGCCCAACAAAAGGCGAGAGAAATAACTTATTAACTGATCACCCCTTTTTCCAATTTTTTAATTGATCATCCCAACACGGCATGCTGCCAAACGACGTTCTTCACGTGACGGTTTCTATTGAGTGACTAACCAGACCTGCATTTATTACATTTGGTTTGTGATATTTTTGTATGAATATGTTTTTTAAATTATTTTTAATTGTAAATAATCTGTTCATTCCCTTTCTTCCTCTCTTTCAGGTGAGTGCGTGTTTGTTTATTACGAAATATCCTACTCTTCTAGAAGGTTTGAAAATGGGTGAGTTCGATTTTCTTAACTTTGTTTTTTATTTACTAATCCTGGCTTACCTTTGGCAGAAGGTAACTCTTATTCGCCCACAGTGAGGACTGAACTCACTTCTCAGTAGTAATGATCCAGGAGACCAGCTCGTTGACTATTACACCACAATAAGATGCACTTAGATATTTACTAAATTTACTAAATTACTACATTTTTGCACAAGGCCATACGTATCAGGTACCCAATGAGGATCGGAGTTACTACTTAGTCGTAATGATTTGCGAATCCAGCTTGTTAACGATTACCCTATAACGAGGGGCTCTGTAATGTATACGCAGTTTAGCATCAGGCACCCAATGAGGACCTAACTCAGTACTCAGTGGTAATGATTTTCGATAACATCTGTGTTAACCATTAATCCACGACCAGAAAGTGTTTATACCGAATTAACACATGCTAGTCTACATGTAACATGTAAATATTGGGAAACTGCCATAGAACAGTATTTAGCAAGATATTCTCGTACACCATTGCTAGTAGAGTGATTCCAATTCTAACGGGTGTTCTCGCTATGTTTCCTCCTACTGCATCATTACCATACGGTTCAGTGTTCCATTACCTAGATTCTGTTACATCTTTCGCCAGATCTAACATGGAAAGTAAAGTGTTAAATCTGTCTATTATATTCAGTTACAGACTAAGCATAGCTTAGTAAATCTGTAGTCTGCCTCTTGGTTGGAATAGTTACCTATTTCCTACCGGTGGTAGTGATTGGTGTAACACAGTCTTTCGCAGAGAGAGATAGTTACGAGTCTATGTATAAATCCTAAATTTTCCATATCAACCTTTTAAGCAGGAAACCCTTTCCACGTTGAAGATTGGTGTAACGCAATCTTCTTCTCCTCATTTTGCCGTGTGTCATAGTAATTCAAGCTGTGAAAATATCGATATCGACGTTTTGATACACTGCCATTATTATAGTCGATATAAGGACACTATTTTCACATCGTTTGCATATGTTGTTCTTATGACACAATGGAAAAGAACCGCTATGATTGAAAGTTTCCAAGCGAGGCTTAGACATAGAGTATTAGTTTGATACAACAGTTTCCAGTATTTTTTGAAAAATCCCTTATTCAATTGAAATTATAGCATTATTGTTCGGTCATGAAAATATTTTCCTGGCTTTCCATGACCGTATTCTAACCTTCTTGTAAATCGGATTCGATCAAAAAGGGATGATTCCAAGGAATCTTTCGATATCTTGAACTTATTGGAACCGATGTGCAGAAAATGAGTGTTGCACGGAACAGAAACAAGTGATAATTAGTATGTAGAATACGGAGCATGTGGAGAAATTCCCGACGCCATGCTCGTTTGTTTAGTCGCATTTACAACACAGGGACAGGCGTTGTCATGCAGCAGAATCAGCGATTTTCTTCCTTGCCCAGAAAATTAGAAACCGTCAACCCAAACTGTCAATATCAACATAGCCAACATCAACATAGGTTTCTTCATATTTTAAGTTGGTCTTGCTGGTTGGATGGCTGGATATATATGCGTCATCTGTACAGACCGCACCAATGGAGCTAGACAGATGAAAATTTAAACATTTACTTCGTATTATGTCTAAGAAAACGGGTTTACGTTTTTCTTGAATTCCAATTAATATAGGTTTTTAGTGTTGGGTCAATTTACAATTTAATTGTATGTTAAATTCGACCCGTAATTTGTGTCCAGCAGTGTTCACGCTTGATTCTTTTTGTTTTTTTCTGTTGAAAATTCGGAATTCTTTAGTGGTTACCGCCCAACAAAGGGCGAGAGAAGTAATTTATTCATTGATCACCCCTCTTTCTATTTTTCTTTATTGATCACTCCAACACAGCATGTTGCCATAAGGTGTTGGTCACGAGATAGTTTCTATTGAGTGACTAACCAGATTTCTTTCAACTGTATCATTCAAACGAATTCACCACTAATTTGCTTGCAAGTTCACGAGTTATTTGTGCAACACTCTCTTTCAAACATCCGTCAATTTTCAAGTTCTGAGATCTTTCAGAGTGGTCTCTTTCCTCACATACACTGCATCACTACCATACGGTTCAGTGTTCCGTTGCCTAGAATCTGCGGCACCTTTCCCCAGATTTAACATGAAAAGTAAAGTGTTACATTTGTCTATTTTATTCAGCCATGGTTTTCACCAAAATGAAATAAAATTATCACTTTTTTCTATCGGTTCTTAAAGAGGATTTCACGTGACAGCAATAAAAAGCTGAGTAGACATCAAAGATGCCTCTAAGATTTACCGAACATTAAGCAAAGATGTCGCTAGAAACTTTATCTTTGAAGTAAGATAAAAAAAAAATGTCTTCGAGCAGTTCTTATCTAACTCCACACATTTATCACGTGGATAGCGTTTTTATGGGGATTTCATGTGCTCAACTTTTAAAAGAAATTCATTCGTAGTAAAAATGTTTTAAATGATAGCAAGAATCTTTGAAACTAATCAGCATCAAAACTCGTTGCTATTAATGATAATCCTCGTAAATCCTAAGGCTTATCTTGGTACGCCACAAAGCCACAAATGTGGACACCCAGTGAAGATCGAACTCACTACAGTAGTAATGGTCTGCAAGACTAGCTTGCTGACACTTAATCAACGGCAAAGCGCCTTTTATTTATTAATTAATTATTTATAATGGCACAAGGAGACAATGGTGAGCACCTGGTGAGAATCGAACTCACTAGAGCACTAATGACTACCTTACTAACAACTACTCCGCAGCTCAGATTATAACGGATCCGGGATACAAGTTTGCGGTACCCGATGTACACTAACACTAACACTAACTGTAATAGTATCCAAGTCCAGCATGCTAACCATTACACCACGGCGCCGCGTCTACTGTGTTTTATATAATCATTAATAAATGGTTCTATCATACTATAATTATTACGAAATACGACCGTTACGCTCTGATTAGTCAAAAACTAACCAATCACGAGAGAGAGAATTTTGGAACAGGGGGATCTGAATAAAGCAGATGACGCGTCTAGACTGTGAAACAGATTTTCTTACGTTTCAAGCTGGTAAGAAAATCTTGGTTAAGATCCTGTGTAGTAAACCAGAGTAATTTTATGAAAAATGTATTTTTATTATGAACAGAATTATATATATTATTTTTTACTATAAACAAAAATATTAATTATTTTATTAAAAATATTATTTTATTTCTATCAGTTGTATGAATTAAAATATCGCTCATCTTGTTTAAAATATTACGGTAATCTTATTAAAAATAATATTTTATTACTATAAATTTAATTAATTAAAATATTCCTTGTTTAAAGATATTGCTTATTTTATTTAGAAAAAATGAGGGGAGAAAAGGTATTTAGGTAGTTTACTGAAAGAGTAGTAGTAGTAGAAGAGAGAGAGAGAGAGAGAGAGAGAGAGAGAGAGAGAGAGAGAGAGAGAGAGAGAGAGAATGTGTGTAAGAGGCAGTTTGGGTGTGTGAGAGACTATGAGAGAGAGCGTATGTCTGTGTGGGAGAAAAAGTGTGTGGGTGTGTATATGTGATGGATAGATTGTGTTTGAAAGTATGAGCGAAAGAGAGCGGGTGTGAAAGAGAGTGTGTGTGTGAGAGTGAATATCTGTGAGACAGTATGTTTCTGTGTCAGAGAGACAGAGAGAGAGAGAGAGTGAGAGAGTGAGAGTGTGTGTGTGTGTCGTGTGCGTGTGTGTTTGTGAGGGAGAGGGAATATGTGAAAGAGAGTGTGTGTTCCAGAATGAGAGTGATGACATTTGTCAGAGAGCGTGTGTTAGAGTTTTTTTTTATGTAAGTGAGTGAGTGAGAGAGAGTTCGTGCGTGTTTGTGAGAGAGGGCGTGGATACGAGAGTGTGTTTGTGTGTATTGTAGATAGAGTGTGTGTGCGTGTGAGAGAGAGAGAGTATATGTGTGTGTGTGTATGTGATAGATCGAACTCACTACAGAGAGATATGAGTTTGTGTGTGTGTGTGTATGTGTGTGTGTGTATGCGCGCGTGCGTGCATGTATGCGTTTGTCGGTTTAAATAGGCAATTTTATTTACATTTTATTTACGCACGAAGATCTAAGACATTCTGAGCAATAATTAAATTTTAAGCTTATATCTCTTCATTACATGCTGTATAATGTTTTCTCTGCTTTTGATCATTAAAGATTATATTTAGATGTACACAATATGATAGTTGAGGTAATTTCTTTCTATCTCACTTCCCTTACCGTTATTTATTTTTTTCTCTAAAACATATGTCTGTGCTCTAACGCATGACTAATCATCTGTTGCGAGTAATATTGATTTTAATAGAAAACATTCTGTGTTCACTCTTTATCAATAAGCACCTTTCATCGTATCTAAGTTCATAAAGATAATATTCACACCTGCTAATCGTTAGATCTTTCGACATGATCATGTAAAAATTTGGATATTTTCACTAGATAAGCGAAGCTATTAAAAGCCGTGTCGATATGAGGACAGAAGATATTTTGTTGTAGCGATAGGCCATAAAAACCAATAAACGTTATCGTCAGTTAATAAATTATCATCGCTATTTTTCAAAGAAAAATCTACTTGAAAATAGTTACTAGTTGGCCCTGTAGTGTCGTATACATTTTACTTTAAAAACATTCCCTAGGTCCATTGATGGAAATCAGATCATAATTATCAGGGCGAGAGAGAACACAGAACCCACCTCTTTTTGCGAAAGGGGGAACTATATCTGAATTTTGCACACTTATACAGTCCATATGGGTTCTACTGGAACCGTTTTAGGCACTGGGTAAAGTCAAAAGTTCAAAAAAGAAGATCAACCGAAAATCGACCATTGTATTGATTGATTGTTTTGTTTAACCAC
>VCCN01001303.1:1274830-1285827 GCA_006491835.1 Architeuthis dux
TCCGAAGAGCTAATATGTAAACAAATAATTTTTCTACGAGAGAGAGAGAGAAAGAGAGAGAGAGAGAGATAGCCAAACAACCTTATAAACTGAAGAAACTTATGTTGAAAGTTTTGTTGACAGTTTAGGTTGACGGTTTCTAATAGAACAAGTATAATAATATGCTGTAGTAAAAGTTATATGACGGGTAGAAAATCTGTTCTTACGGTAGATCTTAGCTATCTCAGCATACGATATTTTCTTTTCTAAGTATTTCTACAATCGATAAATCATTTCTAAATTGAGTCATAGTATTTTTATGGTAAGCACATAATGAGTGTTATACTCAAAGTTTCTGTGTCGCTGCTAGCTTGCGTGACACTGGGTAGTAATTGTCGAGTTGCTTGTCACAATAATTCTGTGGTTGTCTTGTTTTGATAACGAGTTGTCTTGTAAGGGCCAGGCTTGACGGCACAAAACACGCAACACGTCTGTCGGCACAACTGACTCTTGAAGAGATAACAGGAAACGAAAGACACACCCAGCAGCGGAGGGCCTGTGTTTACTTCAAGAGAAATACATGTAAACATACCGAATTATATACACGAATCAAATTTGAAAACCACATTAAGGCTGTCTATAAACTAATGTCTAATTTCCTTCTACAAAGGCTGTAATCAAGGCAGTGTAATACGGGAAACTGGGGGAAATAAAACTAATATACTTGATATCCGGACTGGAATGAATATAAACATTTGGTTAACAACCCTCATTTAGTACTGCCTAACCACAAAAATGCAATCGATATGCACATGCCCTTTTATCCGTGGTTTCGCTTTCGGCGGCTTCAGTTATCCGCGGCCAAACTTAGAAATAAACGATAAGTTTTACTTAATAACGGTTCCAAAGTGCAAGTGATGCTGACCATTGGCGTAGCAAGAGGGGGCGATAGGAGGCCATCCCGCGGATTGTTGCCACCGTAGCGAGTTCAAACCTCATCGGCTGATCACCTCTGGTGATATTGTGCCAGTTAAATCTAAGCTTAGATTTTTGCATATATTTCACAAATTCCAATTGCCGCCTAATTAAAGGCTAGGATTTTAAAATGCTGATTTTCGTGGCAAGCTGGCTTTTCCCACTTGGCGGATTGGCAGTACACAATCTCCCCACCCGATCTCTGCCTCCCATTTTTCGCTTTGGGCTGTATTAATATTAAATAAATTAAATAGAAAATGAGTTGCTGTTGTGTTTCGTCTCTTGTACGGCTTCACCGCAGTAAATAACCAACCGTGTATCATACGTTTGTTCCGTCAGTTTGAGAATACAAACACTCTTGTTTGTATTATTTTACTCATCGTATTCCCTGTCCCATGATACGTTAACACGATAGCCCATACCCACTACGCCGCAACCCTGGCAAACATATAACACCGAAATGTTCGTGCACGTGTTGCTTTTCCGAATTGGTCCAGTCTCAGAATGACAAAATCGACAATGATAATTATATTGAATACAGATCATTACCTGCTTCTAAAGAAATAATTATATTATAATAATTACATTGAAGTCAACCGACCTGACTCAAGTCGAAATCAAATGAACTGAGCCAAGAATTATTCGTTACCACTTCCCAGAACGGAGCGGTTCTTCGTTATTGTCTATTGTTATTGTATTCCATGCAACACCAAGTGTAGAAAACCAAATTAACGTACATGATTGACATTTTGAAGTATCTTGGGTATTGACTTTTACATTCAGGAAATGCCTAATTTGTTTGTAACTAAGTTTGTAACTTAAGTTTGAAGTCAATTTGTATTCCAAATAAGACCATAAAGGCAACATAATATAGATATAAACACTATCTTTCTTATAATTCCCAATATACCTACGTATAAATAATATATTTTCACGTTTCCCAGGTTTCTCATGCCTCGCCGGACATTGCACACATCCTTTTTAAATAACGCTAACAGAACATAAAGAAAGTCATTTTGTATCATTTTTGGTGAGAAACCACATTGAAACTATCAATGTAGATAAAAATAGCCCTCTCTCTATATATATCTTTTCTTTTTTATTTACACGATGTAGGCCGCTCGTTTCGCAACCGAGTCAAATCGGTGCCGAGCAAATATATGTTCCTAATAAAAAATGTATTTACACTTATGATATGTATATATATATATATGTGTGTGTGTGTGTGTGTGTGTGTACAGTATGCATCATTGTCCACAATTTATTATTAACTGAACTTTGAATTGAAATTTTCATTGCATAATGTTCGATCTATGAGATTAATGGAGGAGCCTTCGGTTAAATGTATTGACAGTGAAGGAGATTATCTTGAAAAATGAACATTTGTTGGGTAATATAAATGTTTATTAATCATTAAGCTCCGGATTTATTGATATATATCATCATCATCATCATCATCAGCCGTTATAAGTCCACTGCTGGACGAAGGCCTTTCCCATCTCCCTCCATGACAGCCTATCTTGCGCTAATCTCTGCCAAGTCTTACCGGCAAACTTTTCTATCTCGTCCCTCCATCTTGTGTCTGGCCGTTTTCTACTTCTTTTACTATCCCATGGGCACCAATCTGTTAGCCTTTTCCCCCATCTATTGTCATCTCTTCTCGCTAGGTGGCCGGCCCATCTCCACTTTTGTTGTTTAATTAGTTGTATAATATCCTTTACTCTAGTCTTTTCTCTGATCCATGTTGATCTTTTTCTATCTCTTAGCGTTACCCCTAGCATTGCTCTTTCCATGGCTCTCTGTGCTATTCTAAGTTTGTTTTCTGCTCGTTTGGTTAGTTTCCAGGTTTCGCATCCATAAGTCATGGCTGGTATTATGCAGCCGTTATATACTTTCCGTTTTAGGCACATTGGCAAGGTGCTCCTCAGAATGTCTCTATTCATACCAAATGCTTTCCAACCTATCGTTATGCGTCGCTTTATTTCGCAGTCATGGTCTTTCTCTAGTTTTATTACCTGACCTAGGTATATGTATTCGTCAACCTCTTCTAGTGTCTCGCCTTCTATCTTTATGACCTTTTTGGGGACTTTATCGTTGAACATTACTTTTGTCTTTGTTCTATTCATCTTTAAACCTACTTTTTTACTTTCCCTATTTAGGTCGGTTAGCATATTTTGTAATTCTTCGGATGCTTCCGATGTCATAGAATAACAAACAACTGAATGATGGGGGCTCTCTAACTAAATTAACAAATCATAATCTGCGAAAATCTATGTTGGAAATACGCATGGCTTTATTTCATTCTCATAAATAAATACATAACATTATCATTTTCTTGCCGTTATTTGAAACGACGACCGGCTCTTTTACCGACTGAGCAAAACTGACAAGTCTTACATATCTACGAAAAAATATGTTACAGATACGCAAGGGCTGATTTAATTCTAATAAATAAATACAGTTATACTAAAAAATATGTTTTTAATAATATTTTATTCATTATGTATACAATACAAAACTTGCAGTAATCATCTTCAGTTGGAATAGAAGTAGATGTGGAGTTTGACCCTGCAGCAGCAGTAGTTCGGTACAATTTCATCGTACATGCACCGTACTAAGCTACACTTAGTAAATATTGCAAATGCGCATTTTATGTATTCAAACACAACTACACGCACACACACATACATGTATATTAACTTTGGAGCCTGGTTTCAGTTTGAGGCTGGTTTTTCGCTCCACATAATTACGTCATCTTGAATCTGCTAGAAGACAAAGTTTGCAGCGGGGTGGAGGTGTCCATCCGCTCGTTCGATAGATCGATCGATCTTCTGTAGAATGGTCAGCCGGCCGTCCGATCAGACAGCACTACATGTAAGTACAGCGCCGTGTCTGCAGACTTCTACAAAGGAATGGCGAACTTTGCCTGATCGATCTTTAAGCTCTCTGCTTGTGATCACTGATTGGAAAGTTATTCGCTCGAACAGACACAGTAAAAGGCTATTGTGTTATTGAAATAGACACGGCCAGGTAGACACTCACATATACAGACAAATAAGTGCCTAGACGAGTCTTAAATGATTGCTTCATGGTTAGTGGGCCTCGATTGCTTGCGGTTTAAGTATACTGTTCAACAGATTTGAGGGAAACTAATATGCAAATTCATTATTTCGGCAATAATTGAAAACCTGGGAAAACATTTTAACGACCTTTTCGATTCAAATCTATTTGATAAATACTTAAATAGTATCGGTCTTTTAGGAAAACAGAGTTTTCATTGAAAGTTTAACCACTTGGGATCGGCAGACGAGATATCTCGCAATACATTTCTATGGTTTCTTACTCTGATAGTGAATCGTATCGGCATTAGAGATAATTTGCATATGGTAATGAAGGCAGTAGATGCAATGATTGTCCAAGCGCGGAAGATGGGAGATATGATCAATGATCAATGATCAATGATCAATGACTTGGGTTTACTCGCTCTGCCAGTGACTCGGATTGGGGTTCAAGAAAATTTGTAGATACTTATGAATTTAGTGAAAGCGATGATTGTGCTGGAGTTGTTGATAAGATATCTGAAAAATTCCAATGTCTTGCTCATCTTATTTTGCCGTGAATCGAATCGGGATTAGTAACAATTCGTAGATGGTAATGAAAGCAGTGAAAGCAACGATTGTCCTGAATCGGTTGACGAGATATTTCACCGATAGAATGTGACACAAAAACATATTTGTTCCAAGAAGCTAAAAATACAGAGAAGTTGTAAAACCTTTGAAAGTATCTTAATCAAGATCAAACTCTTGGAATCTTGTCAACATTTTAAACTTTGGCTATATATATATTTCCAGAGAATATTAAAAAGGCTTTTTTTTAACTTAACTGACTTTATAATTCCCCAATGTTTCTGGGATTTCTACTAGAGTTAGAATTATGCTGTTAACATAAAAGCAGGGGAAAGAGTCGTGACCAAAATATTTGCCAGTTGCCAGAATAATAATTTGTATATGGTAAAGTCACTGGGGTGGGAGATTAGGGAATAGAGGGTCGCTCTCTCGGGCTTGGCCTGTCGCAGACTCTCATCTTTTCATCGCTTCATGGCAAAGGACTACATAAATATAAAACTACAGCAAGATGGTAAGATCTTTGACAATAAATGATCTTTGACGACCAGAGTATTTGAACATGTACAGAGTTAAAGATTCCGTACAGGTGTACCGTCGTAAATTAAAAAGGAACATTTTATTTTCAAGTAATCTGAAGATTAATGGTGCTTTCATGTCAAAGAGATTGTGTTTACATTTTAGATAAAAGCATTTTTGTTATTTTTTATCGTTATTGTTTTATACGAGAAAAGCACTTAAATATGACGTCAAGATAATTCATAGCTTTAAACAAAAACAGAACTTAAAAATAACCAGGGAAAAGTGTTTAAATATTTCTGTGCATTTGCAAACAACACGTGTTGTCGGAACTGTTCAGTTCAAAAATAACTAACAAACAATGACGCCGAATATAGAAATGGGCGATTCAATTATTTCCGACAACATTGGTACACATCTTTTTAAAGAAATAATGAAAGATTAGGTATTCCATTCTATTTTATTCCTTTCTGCTGTATTTAAGATAACGTTTCAGTCGATTTATTCTTCGTCCGTCCACAGTATAGGTAGCATCCAACAGCCTTTAGAAATTGGTCGGTATATGTCTCTCACCTCACTTCGAATACAACAGAGTAAGAAAAACAGTGATTTGGATCTTCATATAAAATTGGAAAGCTATGTTTGTTCTTATCTAGAAAAATGGTCATGTTTGTGTATTAATAATGTTCTTCTTCTCACCATAATACGCTGTTTCCTTTTATTGTATAGAGATGTTCTCGTTTGTACATTCATCATTGTGTTGTTTTGTTTTGTATATCAAATAACGTTAATGCATTATTCGGATTGCAGTGTTAAATATATGAGTGTCGATTCAGACACAAGTCGTTCAGATGTTAGGGAAGATTGTAAAAAAAGACATTATACAGGCATTGTTATCATGTTGGGTCATTTTTCGTTAGTTACCACTACAGTAAATGATTATAGCTATTAGAACTCACCATAGTTCTGTACGATGAATAAATGTACATGAAAAATGTTAAAAGCCACAAACACAAACTAACCTTGACCTGACTGACTGACTGACTGACTAACCCTAACCCCAAACCTAATAATAGATTATTATCTCGATAAGATAGTAACAGCCGAGTTGCCGTTATGTCTGTAACTCTTTTTTATTTGCATCTATTTAGCAAACAAAAAACGGTGAGCTATAATAGCTATAATTATTTATGGTGGTGGCGACAAACGAAAGCGACCCTGCATATTTATTATTTTATGCAATTACTTTCGTAGTCTCGTAACTTAGCACCAAATAGTATGTCCTTCTTTGTATTCTTTACAAGCACACTATAGCGTTTCTCCACTCGCTTACTCAATCTCTTAATGCCTTTTTCTGCCTCTCATAATAATAGAGGCGCAAATCAGTGAAGGCAAGAGAGAATGATTTTTTGTTTCTTTGTTTGTTCGGAGCGTGCATTGTGTTGGCCGAGTGTAGTTATTCCTAATTAATCCATTATTCCGGGCCACACAAGAAAAAAAAACGAAAAATAAAACGAACTGTAATATTCACACTGAATAGTTTCCACACATCAAATGTTGTTTTTATATTCTTTAATGGCCCCTATTATATCAGAAAGTGGGAACAGTTACTAATCTGAAAAAAAAAACACTTTAGTTTTATGTCAGCAAATTTTAAAAAATAAAGATAAATGTAACACGTTTCTTTTTTATAAATTTGTTTCACTTATTAATTTTCGTTTACGTTATCATGTTATATCATTATGCAAGCACGCGTAGGAGGCACTGCAGCTCCAATTTCTACCAGTGCTAATGTAATACCACCATTGAAGCCAACTGGTACAACAATAACACTAAGTACTGAAACATGCATGACGTGTCAAGCGGCTTATTGTACACATAGTGTCAAACTCCAGGACAAAGTCGGAGTTGACTTGTCTTTCCTATGTAACAAGAACAAGAACAAGAACAATTCTAACCAAAATTAAAATTCCCATTCCCCTACTGTGATTTGAACTCACGACCTTGTGGCCACTTAGCCTGTGATAAATTGACAAGTCTTAGAAGTGAGAGAATTACAACAGCCACTCGGCAAAATGTATATGTTAATGTCAATTTCAGCTTGTGATGCTGTGAGATAACAATCGCGTTTTTAAAATAACTATTAATTATATATATATACTTTTTGGGACTATGCAACTTGCAGCATAGCCTCATGTCCAGTGTGCATATGTGTAGGCTCGAATGCAAAGTGTTGTGTTTCGAACGGCCAGCGGAGAACAGAGAAGAGCAAAAACAATTGTGCAAAACAATATCCTAGTTGGGAAACACGAACAGTCCGGTAAAGAACGGGATGAGAGAGGCAGAGAAAAGGTCCAGAGAAAGAACGATGCATACCTTTTGGTGTTGTCTTCTGTTCTCTTTCGGGAAGTTGTAAAAAAAAAACGCAATGTGCATTTTTGCATCTGCACAAATAACACGATGACAAACATTCTCGTAAATGAAGAATCGTTTTTATTACACTATACGTTGGGTTAACTTGCTTACTGGTAAAGACGAAATTGAGCGACTTTCTAATCCTACTGTTTAACATTCTCTTTCTCCGCATTCAAAACCTATCTCTCCTCCTCTCTTCCTTCCACGTAGTTACGTCCCATTTAGCCGCAACCAACACATTTTTGACTGACGGCGCAGACACACGTCCCCTCGCTAAAGCATCTATATTCCAACTACCCAAGAAAAGAATCCTAGAAAACTCATTAGCCAATAAAAACTGTTTTAATTGGCTACACAATATCACGTGACACTTCCAGCGATTTGTCCCAGGCTAAAATATGTCATACATCAGATGGCATTTACGGTTGTCAGTCCCAAGACCAACAGTGATAAAGTCACTTGACTTCTCAGCAGGGGTTCGATTTTAGCTGACCAAAAAAAAGGACAGACGTGCTGTTTCTCGTTCAAGTAATTCTGTAATAAAACACAGAAAAATGTCTTAGTCAATTACTGCTATGTTGGTCAGCTTGTAATTCCAGTTACATTTGAAAAGGATCAGGTGGCAACAAGCCTTTCATATTCTAACATTTTCCCAAAAAACTTCGGCACCCGGCGATATTTATGAAGCAACCATGGATTGATGATCTCGCTATCATCAGATATTGTAGTTCACTCTTTTTATTAATCTTTGACAACTGTGTTTCCTTTCTCGTTGTTGCTGTTTTTATGACAACGCCCAGATCAAATAAGCTGCGTGAATCGAAAATAAGGAAGTAGTCTCCTATCCTGGGAGCCTGAATATGATATGTGGGTCCCTGTCTAGTGAAGGCTACTCTATTTCCGAGTTACGCCGCTAACGCCATCATTAAAACCCATAAGAACCCAGACCTATTTATACTTGAAGGAATATTATGTGGGATTCTGGGTAGGAAAATTGACACACAGTCACGTGACTGCACCAATATGTTCAGTAGATGTCACTTAGTACACTTCATGAGTTAAAATCAAGGAAAACATATTATATTATATAAGGAACTGTGCAGATCAATTAAATTGTGACACCGGTGTCACGGTGGGTTCTTATGGGTTTTAAAAAGGAACACTATGATGAAATGAAAATTAGTAAAAAAAATAATTATAACGGATAATAAGAAATTCGCACAACTTAAGATTATTGCGGCTACTACTACACGAACAACAAAAATAATAAAAAAGAAAAGCTAATTAAAAAGTAATAACGACAATTCGTCATCAAAGAAATTCGGGCAACTTACGACTATCATATTGAATACTACAAAGATAAGATGAAAGACCGACTCAAAACCTAATAATGACTATGCTTAATGCAAGAATTTCGGACAACTTAAGACTCTTACTTCTACTACTACTACTCCCACTACTACTACTACTACTACTACTACTACTACTACTACCAGTTGTAGTAGTATTAGTAGTAGTAGTACAACAAACATAGGATGAAATAAAAACTAGTCAATCGTTAATAATGAAAATACTTAATCTAAGAATTCAGATAATTTGATACTATTTCACAATCTCTGCTTCATTCCAAGCATATTTAGTAGCTGAAAGTATTGCGTATTTCCCCACGACTCTTGCAATCGTTAATCGAGTCAGGGTTTCGAATGACGATATTTCAAGCATTACGAACGTTCCTCAGAGAAATGAAAAGTTCTACGACTTAATAATCCCAAAAAGTGGATTGGAGTAAGCAGGAACGTTGGTAGCCTGGGCAAGAGAAGAGATTATAACTCCGTCTGTGTCTGGCTCACCTGACCGAAATAGTACAGGGGTTACTATATGATTCCCGTAATATAATCTGAAAACCAAACATCATAACTTTGTGACAAATCCAGCAAAAACGGTAAAGATTGATTAGTGTGGAAAAACATATACGGTTTCTGAATAGATTCATTGAAGAAGAAATACTGTATGAACCATAGTTACACACTAACTGTAATCAACGTAATATTAATTTCGTCAGATTCGCTTGTTATTACAAGGATAAAACTGTTTATACATTAAAGGTTATAAATGGTATAAAAGCATGAAAAATATGAAACCCAATCAATACTGCCTAAAGGAAAATGAGTGGAAAATGGAATTCCTTCAAAGGAACGAAATTGAACAAAAAACACTTTCGATTAAGTTTTCAGTACAGTGAGGACTTTCAGTAAAATGACTAATCCATTAAATTATTTGTTTCATTTTTATTCTATTTTCAATTACCTTTAAAGTATTTACATTTTGGATTATGCGTTTGGCAAATGAAGAGTTTGTAATCACATCTTCAATGGAAATTGTTAAAAATAATTAATTACATTTTCCCTATTTGGTTATTAATTTCATGCACCGTTTTATGAGCGTTTGTTTTCAGTTAAACATATAGGTTCTCACATTTCGATTTTGTAAGAACCTAAACGAAACATCTAAAAAAGCGAAACATGCAATGAATAAAACCCAACTTTAATGGCGTCTTCTTAGAACGAATTTATTCGTCCCCGCCTCTTTTGCTCTTAGCAATGCTTCTTTTGAAGACCACTAAAACTGAATTGGCACAAAAGAGATTCTTTTAGAGAAGAAAATACGTTTTATGTTAGTTAATTGTTATCAATTGTGCTTGAATTTCAGATTTAAAGAATCGATTTCAGTTTCGTTGTCATTAAGACTGATATACTAGCTGCATCACTTTAAGTTTTGATTACTTTAAACATATCTGTAAGCTTGTTTGTTATCAAAGGAAGAATGTATACCATCACCCACCTCATTAATTCTCCTCTACTGCCTCTCGTCTGCTTCACCTTTTCCTTTTTTCTCCTCTTTTTCCCTTGTCTTATTCATCTACCGATTCCTGCAACCAGCGAGTATTTATATGTGTCCATTGGCATATATATATATACACACACACATGTATATATATATATATGTGTGAGAAAGAAGAGAGAGGCGGCACACAATAGTGTGCTATCGGCTTATGTAAATGTTGTTACTTTTCTTGTTAAATATATATAATAAGTGGCATCGTTATCGCTCCCAGCAGGTTATTAAGCAATACACATCTTTTTCAAAACTCCAGGGAATTGACGACAGAAAAGATGTATGTCCTTTTATCCATGATAAAGCACGTTCGAATGACGTCTACACAGCTGCTCTCAACAAGAGTCAAAGAATCAGACAGGAAAAAAACACTCATAATATTTTCTTTCTAATGATCTACACAAAGACGTATGCGGGTGCCAGTTTGACGCAGTGATTTGAAAAGCAAGAGACATATGGATCCCGTAATTGAAGAGATAGTGGCCATTTCTTTTTAAAAATGTCATTAGATGTTATGCATGATTCTTCAGTCCATTATTCCATTAATTCCTCTGACTGTTATGTGCATCCCGGCGTATGTGTGTGTTGGCA
>VCCN01001303.1:1365831-1378298 GCA_006491835.1 Architeuthis dux
GCAAGACAGACATTGTTTCATTACTTTATATACATATGTATATATATTGAAGGGCAGAAGCGGACCGAGATACCTTTCCTTTGAGTGATTTCGAAAATTACGCTTTACTAATGTTCGAATTAGTCAGTATTGTCGCAGTAGTTCTGAGCGTTCTTTATTTTCTTTCTTTTTTCGTAATGATGAACTAATTTGTCCCGATCTCCTCCTGGGTCTTTCTGGTAATTTCTTTTCTTCAAATCACCTTTCTAGACAGGCAAGATGCTCCATTCAAACTTATACCCCGTCATTTCGAAATCTCGTGGCTCGTTAAAAAAGTCTCGCCAATTTGTTGGAATTAGTTAGTATTGTAGTTGGACATTTTTTTATAGCATTAAGCATCTCAACAGTGGAAAGAGAAATGAGTCACCTAAGGAAACAATATGTCCTCTCAAGTTTTATTAACTGTGTGGCTCAGAAATTGTTTTTTTAGTACGACACAAGTGTAGTGAAAAGGTTGTCAGGTCTGTACTTTTGAATTAGTTACCATTGTTGCTAATACTTTTACATTACTAATCTCTTACCCCACCCCTTCCTAAAACTATGCAGTGGTTGTTCTCGTTGTCTACTCTTTATTTTTCATTCCACCTTTCTTTTTGGTCTTGTTTTTATCTCTCACTCTTTTTATTTTCTAATTTATTTCACACCCTGTATTCTCTTTCTACAGTTTTCTTTCTGTGTTCATGAATTTCCCTCCTTTTTATACATTTACCATTGAAGATCCCATTTAAGGTTTGTCCGCCCTAACAAGGTTTTGTAATTACCCATCATCTCTCTTATCTTTCTCGCCTCTGTCGAAGCCGGTCTTCGTACACATTTATGTGTCCCAAAACTCGTTTTTATTATTCTTATATTACATAAGATATATAAAACAGAAAATATTCTCCAGAATAACATGTTGGGTGGAAAGAATTGATCTGGTAGGGTGTCAAGGGAGATAAAGCAATTCACAAAATTGTTCTCATTAGGAGTCAAGAGGTAAATCGTGGCAAAGAATTGTAGACTCCTTGAGTGTCTCACTGCGGTTAAATGTTTAAAGACTTGAGTAGTGTGAAGTGCATTCGAATGGAGAAGAAACACGAAACGTTCGTGATAAAAAGAGTCTAACAAGTCGCCATTGTTGTATGTATGAATTGTAAGAGTTGCTCTGTAGGAAACAAACTTCAGTCGAATTGGACGTTTCTAATCATGAATAATGACAAGGGCAGAGGTTATTCTACTTATAGAAAATTTAGGCTGATGGAAAGGTTCCAAGCACCATTATTAATGTTTGACAAGTATTTCTTTCAGCTTAAATTCAGCTGCTTTTCATTTCAATAATGCAGACCGTAATTTTACGGCCATTAGTTGCGATGGAAAGCAAATGAAATTAAGGTGAAAGACATACAGGTCAAAGCTTATTAATAGTTAACAATGTTTCATCTAATAAAAGTTCAAGATAATATTACTACCGTAAACCAGGGTAACTTTGAACCGTTTCAAGCATTCATCTTTGCTTGTTTTTAAGAAATGTATGTATTGATCAATTCTTTTACATAACATTAATGGGAACTGTTGTGGCTGTAACATTTACACTCAACAGCCCCTACTGAGATTGAACAAAGGAAACATTTACAAAGATCGTGCTGTTAAAAGTTACCCGACGAACAAACACTACACTAAATTCAGTTTCATGCAGAGAGAATATAATTGAAAATAGTATACATTTGTTGTATCCAGATCTTATTTGTTGTACATTTAACATAAAAAGAAGTTGTATGAATTGGTATAGATGCTGTCTATAACATAAACATAATACAAAATGTAAATGTATGCAGGGTTGCTAAAGAATGGCACTAGTAGTGCGCCGTTAAATCTCTCGAACAGCTCAGAATTGAATACAACATTTCCAAGGAGACGAATGTAAAATAGTAAAAAGAACATACATCTAATTTGGATTTCAACAGTAAGTAATGCTATTCTTTAATAATAATGTCGGCTATTGTGCTTAAAACATTTCTTTATATGTTCAAAGTTACCCCAGTTTACAGTACGATCAATACTTCTAATGGATGTAAAAACAAATATTGTGGCTGGTAGTGATCGGGATAAAATAATGAATACATTTATATGGTTAAATTTGATCTTCTGCAACGGTTGGCTGTAGTGGATCAAATGGTAGTGCAGCAATTGTACATAGACAGGCTCCCCAGGGGAAAAGGGTGCGAGTTCGAGTCTCACTCTGAACATATTCTTTATTTCCGATCCGCACGGTTTACTTTAGACCATAGATTGGCGCTCTGAATTGTTGCGAGTAAAAGTAACTGAAATTAAGATGAAAGAAACACTATTCATAATGGTTGACAATGTTTCATTCAATGAAAATTCAAGATAATATCCCCAGCACAATATTTTGAATAATGTTAGAAGAATTAGAAGTTGCTCAGCTTTTTATTGCTTGTTCAATCAATCAATTGTAGAATCAAATTTGGAATGACAGTAAACATCAAAGGATTCTGCATACTGAATATTCTTTGGTCAAAACTTCAAGATAGTTGCCCAGTCCGCAAAAGTTCCTAGTGCCTGTTTGCACAATGTTAGAGCAATCTTAGAAGTGTCTTTGAACTTTACGTTCCTCTTTATTGCTTGTACAATCATTCAAAGAAAGATTGTGAGGTTACGAAGAAGGGGTCCACATAAACTTCCAGGAATAAACATCGGTCAGCATTTAAGCATGTATATTTCTCTTCTTGCTCTATACAGCTCCAAACGATTATGGAGCTTGGATCAAAAATTATTTCACGTGCATCTTATTCTCCAAACTTGTCACATACACAGACTATCAGTTTCTTTGCTCATGTTAAAGGCCAATATATGGAATGCTGATTTTCAAGAGAGGCAAGCTATCACATTTTGGCACAACACAACCCTCATGCACAATTTTACTCCCGTTTTTCTTTGTACCAGACTAAAGCAAGCTTAGCAAGCTTAATAAATATCTGGGGTCAGCTTGATGGGCGGTTTTCTCATTATTACCAGAGGTTGGTGTTCGAGCCCTGGTAAAAGCTACGATATCGAATGCCAATGTTCAATTCATGCAAATAATTCTTGTTTAGAAGATAATGTATGTTTGCGTGCGTTCATGAACTGGTCTGCTGTGTCACTTGTGGTATTCCGCCGTAGGTTATATATTTACTCTGAGTTAGGTAACTGAATTCGTATGCAGTCGTATAATTGTTAACACATTCTGTACCGGAAGCTGCAATAATTTACTTCCGTTACATCAGACCTGATCTCTGATAAGATATGAAAACTAAATTTCTCTACTGTAATCTCAGATTGTCTAATCTCCCATAGTTGTCAATCAGCCTGTATATATTTACGACTGCCCGTTCCATTTACAATAGTGAAGGGATGTGATGATCCTGAACGCTATTCTCTCACATACGGGTGAATAAATGTACGGTATTTGCTACATACACCAGATTGGCACATCACAATCTTCCTCTTCCGTGTGCTGGACAAGAATAACTTTAGTGAATATCAAGTGAACAATTATTACCAGAGGTTGGTGTTCGAGCCCTGGTAAAAGCTACGATTTCGAATGCCAATGTTCAATTCATGCAAATAATTCTTGTTTAGAAGATAATGTATGTTTGCGTGCGTTCATGAACTGGTCTGCTGTGTCACTTGTGGATAAATGTACGGTATTTGCTACATACACCAGATTGGCACTTTTAACCAAGTTTGGTTAAAAATGACAAGAGAAGTAAAAAAAAAATAACGAACGAATAAAAAGAACAAGTTCAAATGACTGAATAAACGTGAGAAAAAAAAACAAAACATTGAAATAATGTTTGTCTAAAAGAAAATTAGTGACATTAACTTAAGCGTCAAACAAGGAATGAAAGACACGATAAAGGCAATTATATGAATTGGGCTGGAGAGAGAAAAAGAATATATAAAAACAATTTGAAAAGGAAAATAAACAAAAAAAGAAGAGAATGTAAAAAAATATAGAATTATGGGTAAAACGAATTAATGATCAAAACATAACAGACACGACAAAGTTAGGACTTGATTTTTAAATGGTACACCAAACGATCTTAAAGATGTTGATGTAGTAAATGAAAGTTTTCACTGGAACGGAATTGCTCTTAATTGTAAACGTGAATCTCCCGAAGGTCAGTTGAAAAAAAATTAGTCGAAATGCTTCCTCGTTCTTGACGATTAGATATATAATGACAAAAACATGTGGTAAGTTTACTACTTATCAACTAAGACTCACTTTGTTACGCTTGATATCTTTTACTAAGCTTAACTTGGTTTTGGCACAGGGCCACATTATGAAGCTTGAACACCCTGCATTATGATTCTGATGCATCTCACAATGAATCTCGAATACTTACAAAGTTACAATGCATACAGTGAAATGTTGCCTGTTCGTTTGTACTCATTCACGCTTTAAGTATGTGTAGTAACATTGTTATGCATATTAAAATCAAAAGCTGAGTGTCAAAGCTACAAAAGAAACTAAAATGAGCATCTTAACTAGAAAATAACGAAAATATTGCGGGTGAAACTTGGTTAAAAATGACAAGAGATTTTCACCAGATCTTTAATAAAAACAAAATCAGTGAGTGTGTTCAAATAACCTCCCACAACCTACAACAAAATAGTTCCCAAAACTGAACCGTTAACTTACGATTATCTGGTGTCATAACAGCCAAGGTTATTGACGTTGAGGTACTCAAATACTTTCTTTTTTTCTTCAAATTCATAGGAAAAAAGAAAGCCCACCAACAAAACAAGCAATGAAAAGGTTCACACTAATCTTCCCTAGGCGCGACTATAAAACCTATTTCTAGTTTAATAACTGACTCGAACATAAAAGTATGTTCGCAAAAAGTGGCGTGTTGGGCATTTATCATGCGAGCCAACTTTACATATATATATATATATATATATATACACGGATATCTTCTCGAGCGGCAAAAACCTAAACATATGCACACGAGTATATGGCCCTCCGTCAAGATAAAAAAAAGTACTTGATTTAATCACATGAATCCATGCTAGACTAGAAAAAAAGTACATCGTGTTGCTTCAGACGTTCAACGGATGTTACTAACCAAATGATGGTGTCCTATTTATGTACACTACTTCCAGCTTCATAGATAATGTAGTAGGAAACTAAAATAAACTTTCAGGAGAGGAAAAAAAACGAAAAGTGTTCCTTTCATCCAGTAAGTGCACCTACTCTATTGAAAATGAGAGAAAATACTTTACCTCAGGATGTCAAACTAAAATTTAATTTGCGCTTTTTTAACGTGCTGTAGATTTAAATGTGTACATTTAAAAGTTTAGAGTTTCTGGTCACGCAATATTACTTCTTTCTATGTTTTCTTTTTATGGTACCCTTAAACTAAAGTCTAAGGCAAGGATTCCAATCAAGAAGCAAAGATAAAACATTCTTGTTATCCTCTTAATCCAATTTGGGTGCAATCGCTGTTGCCAAATTCTTTTTTTACATTCACTTCCATTTGCAATAATTATTCACCCAATCGCTTTTACAGAAGTTCGATTCTATTTTTCGTCATATAATCCTCAATACATTGGAAAATAAAAATATAGATAGATAGATTTTTACGTCGTTATTTAACATCGAGTTTTAGGAGATCTATTTGTGTTTTTAGATTACATCACCTTTTAAGTTATATTTCTTTTTAAATGATATTTTTCATATGAATTCATAGTTTTCAGTTATCAACTTATTTTCCCTGGCCTTCTAATATTTTACACCATATTTCAGTTAAATTGTTTCATCATATTAGTTCGATGCAGACAATTCATATATATATATATATATATATGTGTGAGGGGGATACATTTTAATAGTTCATTACAAGCGGTACTGCCGGTTTCACATATATATTTTCACAATTAACATTTGAGTGTTATTTCCAATTGTTTTTAAACATCTAGTTTGTTGTTTTCTGGATGGCTAGCTGATTTGTCCAAAGGATATCCGTGCTTCATATGGGCGTGTTTATGTATAAACACGCCCATATGAAGCACGGACACCTTATCATATTGAGCTCTCTTCTGATCATAACTATCTCTCTCTCTCTCTATCTCTCTCTCTATATATATATGTGGGTTTTGCATTTATATGCATATACATTTCTTTAAATAATACATTACCATATATTGATATGGCCCTGTTTGCAAATGTGATAACGTTCAAAAGCATATGATATAGAGAGAGATACAGACAGACAGATAGATAGATTTTTTGTTGATAATTACCATTATCTCATGTTACCTTTGACGTTAGCAACCACTTCAACGCTTCGGCTTTTTTCAACTCAGCCGTATTCCCTACTGACCTAACAATCCTCTACCCATTTACATGATTAAAAAGTCTAGTAAAGTGCGAACAAGATACCGCAAAACAATGAACAAAACAGAGAATCTATTCATTACTTACATATTCCTTTTCACGTCAGTTCCATTCTTTGCAACTCCCATTGTTCAAACCAATTCTTTATAAATCTATAATCTTATCAAAATAAAACTCGGAGCTGCGTCTTTTCCGCATGTATATTTCGTCATTTCCTATTTATTCCTACACAATTTCTTAGTGCTTTTCTGGCGTATTCTTTGATGTCATCTCATGCAATCCCCTTCTGTTTTCAAGTCTCTTCCCTTTTTGTTTTATTTAGTCATGATTCTACGTTTCCGCGTGATAAATGGAACTAGCCTTGACCATTATTATTACAGGGCGGCCTATATCATTGCTGAGATAATTACGTATTTTCCACTCGCAATAGATATAGGTGTTCGATCCTAGGTGACAGAAACCCAGCATTTTAAATGCTGATTTCCAAATCACCTACGCCTGTCCTATTTCGAAAATCTGGTGAATACAGTTGATTTTCCCTAATTTGGCCTTGTATTCTGCTAGATTAAGCGTAGGGAGTAAATAGCCTGGTCGTCCGACTAGATTGTTGCGTATTTCTCACTGTGTTACTCATGAGTGTTCGAGTCAAGGTGTAAACAAGGATTTCGAATGCTGATATTCAAGTCAGGTAGGCCGCCCCACCCCCACTTCGAAGATTGGTGCAACACTATTTTTATTTTCCTACCTGCTTGTTGGCTTTGTGCCGTACTAAGCTAAGGTTAGTTGATATTAAGAATTATCATAAAGACGGAATAGATTTGGGTTCTATATGCCTTTGCTTGATTTTCAATGTGGATTTATTTCTTATATATGTGTTACCGATCCTAAAACTGCATTTAAACTATTCTATGAAAAAGCAAGCAGCTCTTGAAACTTGAAAATAAAGATCTTGCAATCAGCATGAGTTTAACAATGTTATCCCAGGTAATATTAGGATTTGGTCAGTTGATCTTTTGCTTGGGTGGTTGGTTGGCTGGATGGCCCTATAACATCGGAGATTGCTGGGTAACTATGTTTGTTTTTCTTTTCATGGTATCTCAATGGGTAGGACAAGTTACTTAGCGGTACCCATATCATATGAAAATATCACAAGCAGATTAACAATTCGGGACTACAAAAATAATTGAGGGTAATATATTAGCGCTAATAGTAGCTTGTTCGGTATAGACTTCATTGAGACTAGCTTGGACCGATCCTTTTAAAGATGCAAACTTGTGTTGTGCATTTCTCTTTTCAAAAGGCATTCCCCTGTGTTGTGAATTATCTTATTATAAAAAACACCGCTGCTGATGGAACACATGGTTTCTTCAGGAGAATCAATATTATACACCTGATAAATAACGATCCCCGTATACGAACTTTCAACAGTAACTGGCGTCGAAGGATACTCTCACTATTATTAATCATTGAAACATTTCCAAGCAGACAAATTCACCTCCGCGAAGAGAGCCATCGTGACTACAAAGCCCCATTCTCCATTCTGTTGATCTCACTTCAGCGGATTAACATGCATTGCCGTTCACTTAAACATTAATGTTGGCCCATACATCAAAGCTTCTTAGTGTAGCGCAATGGAGAGTCGGAAGACTGTTGGGCCAATTATTATTAGCATGCAAAACATCGCTCTAATGCAGATCTGTTTATATTTACCAAGCTTAGCCTAGTCTGGCACAAGGTTACTGCGTTGGAGGTATCACAGTTGATAACCAGTCTGTGAGAGAAACTTTCTAACAATCACGTTTTGATAGAATCACGTCATTCTTAGACTCAATATAACTCAACATAAATTACAGTCCTATAGATATTTACTAAACCTAACTTACTACACCTCAAAACTGAAGGGGGGGGGGGCTAAATGGGGATGGGAAGAGTGTTTTATGTTAAAGATCCTAACGCAAGGATTCTGCCTGCCTTGAAAATCTGCATTCGAATTCCTGGCTTTTTATCTGGACACTAACACCGAACTCTGGTACTGGTTGGAAATACGTAACTATTTCAACCACGGGCACACCAGCTTAGTTTGGTACAATGCCATGAGTATGGAGCATCCAATGAGGTTGCGAGTTTGCTAACCAGTGTACCAGATAGGAGCTCGTATCATTTTCTAAGATTCAATATCCATGAACATTGATTACAATCGAATAGGGAACAGCGTTGGAGAACAGCGTTAAAGTAGTCTTTACACATTCGCTGCTCAGGTCATTCGATCAGCAGAAAGAGCATAGGAATTAATAGCTTATGAGAGGCATTAGTCGGGAGGGAACAAGCTGTGATGGTTCCATAAGCATGACCCAAGAAGTGGATCGTGCGAAGTTCAACGGGTTCATTAAAAGGTCAGAGATTCAGAGCAAGGGCCAGGAGAAGACAATCCAAAGGGCCAACGGGCGCAGCCACCACATGTCAAGTGTATGAAAGGGGAAGGAAGATCCGACATTACAAAATACAACAGACAACCAGGGATGGCCGTAGTGTACGCGATCGGAACGTCATGAAAATCTCCCAAAATAACAAATTAGTCTAAATTAACCTATAAACAGTGATCACCGATCGATGTCGAAACATAAGTATCCCACGATAAATAACAACTGTAAGGAAATAGTTGTACGGTAAATAACATCAGCCAGGGAAGACTGGACACATACAGCCAAGAGCAGATAACTTACGACTATCAACAGGTCTACAGTGCATATTAGAGAACGTGAGCTACACCCGGTACAACATTAAAACGCAATGGAACTAACGAATGTTATAACCTATCATTTCCTTAATCGAGGAACCCGGCCACACGCGAACAACATAAACCTCCCATATCAATACTTCTCCGTAATTGACCACTGACTCAGCGTCAATCAAATAAAAAGAGAAGAAAGGCAATAAAAGGAATCTTTTTATTTATATAATTCTCGTTCGCCTTTTCTGTTGCTTTTTAACCTTCAAACCTCTCATTCACAACACATTACAATCAGTCGACACCCGAGTAGCATGTGTAGCCAACCTCGCTCGCGTTCAGCACTCCTCCATAGCCAAACCGTTCTGTCAGACGGTGCAACCAGACACGCATTTCACTGTCTGAATTTGCTCCTATTCAACTCTCCATCGCCACTGACATACATAAGGCAGAAATAATGTGATTCTCAGTGAGGATCGAATTCACTAAAGAACTAGGTTAACCATAGCTCTAGCGCACGTTCTCAGTGAGGATCGAGTTCATTAAGGAACTAGATTAACCATAGCTCTAGCGCACGTTCACGTGAAGATGGGTAGATACGATATGCTACTCGGAAGTTTAAGGAACATTGATTCTAAATAAAAGAATTGATATAAAACGAGTTTCATTATGTGATGGTCGAGTGATTTCAAGAGAGGTGTGATATCTCCGCCGAGACAGGGGTGTCACTGGGTATATAAATGACAGGTAGATTAATCTGCTAATATTCTTCAAATATTTTACTAACACTGTTGGATAGTGGGGTGAAGATCCGTTGTTTCAAGGGAAGAAAGAAGTCTCAAAGGAATACTCGAAAGTTGTTTGTAAAAATATGTGAACATATTTGTATTTCTTAAGATACATTTTGTCGGCCGGAGAATGAAGAGTGGGAGAGAGATAAGGGTGCCGAGAGACTGTTCCCAACAGTGGAACTTGGTCTTATGCCTTCCCAGCCCTAGGCGGTCTGCCTGGGTCTCTAAGTTTCTAAGTTTTTTTCGAGCTTCTAAGTTTTTCTGTCTTGAGCTTCCTCTAGGCTCTGAGCTTCATGAGGTTTCGAACGCCCACACTTGTGTCATTTCCGCTTTCTACATCCTGTTTTTTGTACCCCCACGCATATACCTATTTCCTAAGTTGACCGGGTCACTTCCACTTCCGCACAGGTGTTGGCCCGGAAAATGACCTCTCGTGGTGGTATATCATAGCAACACTTTGTATATCAATGGAGAAGGAAGAAGGTTTTACTTTCGTTTTTATACCTGATTCCACCATCGGAAATATTCGTTCTGTTGTTTATATTTATTAAATTAATTTTGTTTTCACAAATTTTAAGGCATTGATTTTAAAATGTAGATTAAATTACACATTTTAAGATGTGTAGCTTGTATATTTCTTTAGTTCAGGTGTATGTGACCAATTATGAACTGGAAAGAATATGTTTGATTGGTTTACAATTTTACCATATTTCATCGAGTGAGCTCTGTGTAGCACAACGAATGTACTAACCACTACACGATCACGGCCGCCACGAGGGAAAGAGAGAGAGATAGCAGTTTCTGAGAAGGTCGCCATGAGGGAAAGTTTGTTGAGGGAGAGAGTTTCAGAGACGATCATTTTTCCTCCGCGGGCTGCGGATTTCGGCGATGATGATGATGGTGATGATGTCTCTTTGTCCGGTCTGCTGCTGATGTCTCTCTGTCAGGATCGCCTCTGCGGGCTGCGGACTGCGATGATGATGATGATCTCTGTGGAGGGAAAATCATTTTCGGACACAAAAAAACACTCCCACGTGTGTGGAGAGAAAAGACGACAACATCCACGTATATTAAAAGATTACGAAGTTTTATTTCCGTACCACGCAGGTCAATTTCTGGTCTGCGGATTTCGGCGAGGTACGGAAATTCTGTTGCATGTCGTTGTTTAAAGGAGTGGGTCGCTTTTCAAGGACTGCTACTGCTACTGCTTCTTCTACTGGCACTGCCGCTGCCGGGCCGTTAGGCAGGGCATCTCGACCCCCACTGCCTCCTAACCCCAACTAACTTTACTGTTTTTGATCTAGCCTTTATACACCTAATGGTCATAACTCCTCCCACTTTTCAAATTCCCAACGGTTTTTCGATAACCTGATACCCCAGTTGGTCACGTAGGCAGTTTGACACAGATTCCAAATCTGACCACGTTCCTATCCCCACTGGCCACCGGTAACCTGATATGGTCTATTTCGTTACATCTGTTAGTTCAGTTCAAATTTATAAGTTTAAATGTACGGTTTCACTTCTTTTTGACTATTTATTTTTACTTATTTTGACAACCTCACCGATATTTTCTTCATTACATTTGCATGACAGGATTTCAGTTCTTTTCAATTTAATATATGTTTCTATTCCAAAATTCAATTTGACGCTGTTGTACAGGTGTATTTGCACTATCGGTTCGTTATTTCTCTTTCATAGATCTGGAGATCTTTCCAATCTCTTCCTATTTGTTTTATTAAGTCGTCTTTCGTTTTTTGATTTCTTATTTTATAATCTTGATATATGTGTTTTTATTCCGGTAATGCTATTTGAGAACATCCATTTCTTCTTTCATTTTATCTTAAAAAATTTCAATATTGAACTGGTTTTATTTTCAAGATTTATATTTTAATTCCTTTTGTCTAAATTAAATTCTTTGTTATTTTAAAAATCCATTTCTTTTTTTTTCTCTCAATAATTAGAGGATATTATATCGAGTTATTGTAAATTCTTTTCAATTTTCTGTGTATTATACAGAATTTGTATGTTCAGCTGGCCCGGCTGTTGAGGGAACATTAAATATGAAGCCATTAGAAAAAGTATCGAATTTCCAAGGAGGAAATGAGAAGGTCGCTAAAAATGTTAATCCAGTCTTAAATGTGCAGAAGTCTAATTCCAATTTTTTAGTGTTACTACATGTCTATCGCATTTAGTTTTTTCTTTCGTTTCACATATATAATTTCCTCTTTGCCGCAATACTTATAATGGTATATAATAAAAGATAGACATAGGCATGTTAAAATAAAGCCAACTTTTGCATCTGGACCTTTCGCACCGAATACTACCCTCGACAGAACGGAAAGATATCGACAGCTGTGCACGTGATCTTCTTGGATTTTCCAGATGTTTTCAACGCAAGCTGTGCACACAATGTGATTTGTTCACAAACAAATAAAGAGTGTGGTTCCAAACCGCGAAAAGCGCCGTTTTGAAGAGAAAAACAAACGTTTTTAATTAAATTAAAAATCAAATTCTGGATGTGAATTTGTTA
>VCCN01001303.1:1445614-1461877 GCA_006491835.1 Architeuthis dux
TCTGACGAATGTGTTTCTTTGCGCATTCATTGAGAGATGGGTGCTGATAGGGAGAGTGACAGTGAGAGTGAAATCAGTCAGAAACTCTTCATTTATTGATATTTACTAAGCGTAGATTAGTATGAATAAAAGTCAAAGAATGTGGAATAAGATTCCGTTGCACCAACTACTTTCTCTCACACTAACCCACCCTCTTTCTCTCTCTCTCTTTACTAGTTTAGCTCTCTCTCTTTTGGTATTCTCTAATCTGAGCCTTAAAATAATCAAGTTGCGACGAAATACAAGGAGGATTGCGCTGCACCAATTTTCCAACAAAGAGAGCGTGCCTGCCTTGAAAATCATTCTAAACCTAGATTTTATCTGGGATTGAACATCGACCTCTGGCACTGTTGTGTAATACGTAACTATTTTAGCCACTTTCTCTCTTTTAATCAGTCACTATTTCCCCTCTTTATTTCTTTCAACTCTCTTTCTCCCTGTCTTTTTCTTTCTTTTCCTGGACTTCTTTCTCTCTAATTTTCTTCCTCAATCTCCTTCTGTCTTCTTTACACCCCGGTATTCCTTTCACGTGTTCGTTGTCTCAGTTTTCCTCTCCTCGGCCATCTCCGACTAACTCTTCACCTGTTCTCTGGTAATTCCACGACAATCCTTAATCTTATTTTTCCTCTTCGATGAATTTAATGAGACGCTGAAACGATGGCTCGCTACAGCGACGGCAATCATTTTATTTTGCCTCAACTTCATTCCTCACATCGGCGCATGCGCGGCAGAAAGTCACCAAACTTGATAAGATTCCCCCCTACCCAATGCAACAGTGATTAATTGCATTAGCGTCTTTGTGACGTCAAAGATAGAGAGAAGACAAGGGAGGAAGGACATGGATATGATTGAATAGATGTTTATAAGATTTTAAAAGTACATTAATGAGCACACTGGTTTGATCACCGTGTATGGGAAGTTTTCTTTTTAACTATTAGATCATAAAATGGAAGGTCGGATTTTTACACAGTATTTTAAACCAAATGAACATTGTTTTAATCAAAATATGCGTTTAGGATTACCATAAAGCATCCAAAAAAATCATAAATGACGAGATTTTAAAAAGATTGATCGTTATTGTTACAAATAAGCAGGGATGAGCACATCTCCAATCGATGCAGTTTCTGAATTACCGTTATTCAAAAATCAAATTGTCAATTTGTTTCACTTTTACTATTGTATCTAAACGAGGAAAAACAGACAGAAAAGGAAAACCAAGTTTTGCTGAAGGAAATGGCATTGTTGGTTTAGAATTTTCTTCCACAATTGTTCTCAACTGGTCAACAGTTATGACGTTCGTGGGTCTGTAGAACAATTAGGATTCTTGTAGAATTTTGTAATTGTTTGAAAAACAATCTCAGTAAGGAAAATGATACGAAAACTGAAGAGAATAAGACTGAGACTACAACAAAAACAATGAGGTTTATTTATCAGTGGTCAAAGGGTAAACATTCTGTTTGTAGTTTGTATCTCATCAGGAAAAGTGTGTGTGCGCGCAAGTGGAAGTCAGTAGCAGAAAAACTGACCGGGTGTAAAAAAGACAATTGACCAAGGCATGAGGTCAGTAGCAAAATGCTGATCACGCCTGAAGAATATGCCCGAAAAGGATGATTAACAGAGTTGAGTTGAATATTCGTTTACGTAGAAATTTAGAAACAACTAAAGGGAAATATGGGAAAGTGAGTAAATTGGTTTAAGTTAGCACAAATTAATCCCAAAAGAAAACATACCGATTACTGAAAAGACAGCATCGGATCCCAAAAAGGGTTTTGGCGAACTGCTTGTTGATTGGACCACAATATCTATCTCTTTTTCTGATTGGTTTGAAGGATATATTTAGTTTCTGATCAGTTAGAAAAGATGACAGAAAAGATTCAAAATCTTTTAAGCTGTGATCTTATTTTTAACAGAATTCATACTCAAACTAATGGTGGCGTAATGTTGTTTGTTACAGGTCATCAAAGAGGCTCATTTTGAATATTCTCATCCCCGGAACTTTATATCTGAAACCATCGTCCTTCGACAATTCGCGGTTACTTCTCCTTTGCTTTAGCTGTATTGCGTCGCGATTTAAACATACTAGAAGAATAGTCGTGATGGCCTAACAGACAACATTCACGAAGAAAAGCAACATTTATGATGATTTGACCAATGAAAACTAAATGGAAAATAGTCAGATATACAAAAGCAAATAATACAATATAATACATACCCACCTAAAAGCATCTCAAAACCACTATACCATGAATCAGCTTGAATCCGACACTCCGTGTTATAGTAGCCGGATTTACAATACTAAATGATACAGTATACTATATAGTTCCTTATATCGATTATTATTATTATTTGGAATCCGACACTCGATGTGGTACACGCTAATACAACAGTAGAATAGTCAGATTTACAATACCAAAGTATAAAATATAATACACAGCAAAATAATCTCATTCAGTTTCTCGGTCCTTTCTGTGTTTTTCAGTTCATAAGTTCTCTCTCCTATCGTGTTTTGGTCTTCTCCGTTTCCTTCTGGTTCTAAGTTCGCTGTCCTCTTCCGGTGTTTGGTACTTTCTGTCTTCTTCCGATGCTTGGTCCTCTCCGCTGTGTTCCAAACATTTCTCCTTCGTCTCGTTCCGATCCTCGGTTGTCTCTGTTTTGTTGCAAACCTTCGTCCTCAGATTCCTTTCGTTGCTCGGTCCTCTCCGTCTCATCTCTACATTCAGTTCTTTCTTACTCTACTCGTGGGGTTCTCTCCGTCTCGATTCAGTCCGCGGTACTCTCCATACCATTCCCCTCATCTCCACCTCTTTCCGTGTCTTGGTCACCTCCACCTAGTAACAATTCTCTCTGTCTCATTCTGGCTCACTGTGCTTTCTTCTTTCAATCGTCACTCCTCTTTGTTCCGGTTCTCTGTCAACCGTTTCGTTCCGGTCTTGGCTCCTCTCCTTCTCGTTATGGCTCCGGTTCCGTCTCATTCCGACCACTCCGACCCATTCCGACCACTCCGTCCCGTACTGGCCACTCTGACCCGTTCCGACCACTCCGTCTCGTCCCTGCAATTCCGCCCTGTTGCAGCCACTCCGTCTCGTTCCGGCAACTCCAAAGCTGCACTTGCAACTTTACTCATTATCATTCCGACGCATTGTATTTCATCTTAATTTCTATTTTCCCCGGCTTCTTTCTTTTTTTGATTTTACTTTCTGTTTCTCTCAAAGTTTACTTTCTTTTCCCGTTATATTTCCTAACTTCGTAACCCACCAGTTTCTTTACCGGTCTGAGCGCCTTCCAGTCGTTGCTAATTGACCATCAACCACCATTCGAATAATTCAATTGAAAAGTCTCTCGATTATCTGTCTGCTTCTCAATGAAGTTTAACCGCCGACGCAACTCATTTGTTGATATCAAAATCGGTAATAATTGCTTTTCCAATTCTGCTAAATTTACGTCATTGAACTGGCTATTTATATCCGGTTGGCTGTAAAACTTCTATTGTTTTTGGTTCTTTGCTTCCTTGTCGATTAGACAGTATGAAATGGAATATTTTGATTTAATTTACCAGACTTATTTTATTGAAGAGTCAATATCTAATGTATAATTTTCACAGAGTCAAAACCAATTTATTTTAAATGTTTAATGCATGAGAGAAATTCAAAGAAATAACGAATTTTCATTTAATAACATCTTTAAATTTTTTTTAGATTTTGTCATTGAATATGTTAAGGGTAATGTAAAATGACATTTGAATTCATTATTAATTTTTGGCCAGTATTTTCTTTAACTTTTGTATTTTATCACAACTTTCTAGCTCGAATACCCTGCGACCGTTAAAGTAAATATAATGAAATAAGGAGAAGAAAGTAGCTTCCGACAAGACTTTAACTCGATTACCATATTCCGGAAACACATCCTTCATGGACGAAGTCTTAACCAATTAAATTACGGGAGCCTATAGCTCATCGGAGCTCAAATCGACAGTGATATTGTCACCTCCCTCTTCTGTATTCTTATTTCACATTACCAACTGTTTTTGTTCCGGTGGATGGAAACCCACATTTTAATAAATAACATTGAGACAATTTTCATTAGATTTCTTTCGTGAATTTTCATCACAGAAGAGGTAAGCCTGTATCTAAACTTAATAAGCACGTATTGATAACTACATAACTTAGCTTAGTACGGCTCATGGGGAAATGGGGCAAGAAGTATTGTGTTGGGCCAATCTTCCAAATGGAGAGATTTTACCTGCATTTCTGCCTTGAACATCAACTTTCAAAGCCCTTACTTCTACCTGAGCCCTACCCTGACCACAGGTTCTGGTGTTGTTAACTTTTGTTAACTTGAATCAGAATATTCAAAATGGATGTATGTTGCGTATTTAATGTGTCTATTTATTTTTGATAACTATATATTCACGAATAAAGCCAATGGTAAAAGAGGAAGAGAACTTTGAACATTTCTGCTTTTATCTCCCTTGCTTTATTACCAAGGCTTTGAATTTGTGGCATTCCCATTGGAGGCTAATCATATTACGATTGAATGCAAGGCAAGCAAAACATCGACCCCATTCGGATAAATTCTATTAGGGTGTCCGTTGAATTTCCATCTCAGTGGAAATGACACGCTATCCAAACTTAATGTACATGTGTTATCGATATTATCAAAGCATAGCTTAATCTGGCACGCGGTCACAAGAATGGGACACTTAGTGAGGATCAGATTCACTACAGTGTTAATGGATTGCGCGACTGCCTTTCTAAGGATATTATCGAATATCTGTCATCTGATTGTGTTTAAAATTATAATGCTTCAATCTATGTAAACTAATTTTACTGTTACGCGTCGGGTGAAGTAAACGAATCAGAAGCGTTCAATTTAAATATCAATTTGCATTTCTTTTCTAATGCAGCTATTCTGCTGTTTGCGTTGTCCAGTGTCTGGATTCCTGATGATAATGTTGTAGTCGGGATGAGGAAGGCTTTAATATTAAGTAGGGAGATTAGTCAACCAAAGACTTTGGTTGGGGTTAAGGGGAATGAGAAGGGGAAGTTCGTGAAAATTGGACGGAAGAAGAGATTAGACTTTTAAAAAATCAACAAAGAGATCAAACAAAAGGAGAACAGGTCTGCTTAGTCACCCAATAGAGACCGTCATATTACCAGCATCTTTTAGCAACATGTCTAGTTGAGGGTGATTAATTAAAATTAGAAAGGGGTGGCGAATGGATATGTTACTTCTCTCACCGTTTTGCAAAGTTTCAAAAAACAAACTGGTACAAACCAGGGATCAATTTAGCATAACATTTCATTGTAAATGTAACTCCCCACTAAAAACGTATTTGGGGGGGATTTTAAAAAAAAAACAAGTTTTTTCTAGACATAATAAGGAGTAAATGTTGTTCTAGCTCCATCGGTGTGGTCTGTACGCGTGATACATACATAGCCAGCAGGACCGACTTGACAACTGAAGAAACCTATTTTGACAGTTTTAGTGACAGTTTTGGTTGACGGTTTCTAATAAAAAGGAGGAAGAAGTCGAGTACAGGGAAGAAAAGTAGCGTTCGGGTAAAAAATAATAAAGTAAGAAAACGTGCAAGATTAAGCGGGGATAAGGGTATCCATGATGTTTGATGAATGAATTAGAAAAAACAAAGATGGCGCTGTGTCATAACGGATGGAAGAAAAATAAAGAAGGCGAAGGAAAATTAAATGGGTTGGAGGAAGACAAATAATGAAGAAATTATTCGATCCTATTTGGTTAGTCACTCAATAGAAACCGTGGCGTGACTGACGTTTTTTGACTGAATGCCATATTGGGGGTGATCAATTAAAAGATTGGGAAAATGGGTGATCAATAAGTAAGTTACTTCTCTAGCACTTGATCACTAAAATGTCTGAATTTTCCAAACAGCAAATGTAAATGCTGCTGTATACAAACTAAGAGATCAATTTAGCATAAACTTACATTGCAAATAGAAACCTCGACTTTAAACCTATTTATGAGGAGAGTTTAAAAAAATTAAAACAACGTTTTTCTATACATAAGGAGTAAATGTTTAAATCTTCATCCATCTAGCTCATTTGGCGCGGCCTGTACGCCTGATAGATACATAGCCAGCCAGAACAACTTGAGAACTGAAAAAAACCTATGTTGAAAGTTTTGGTGACAGTTTGGTTTGAGTTTTTCTAAACAAGGACATGGGTAAATAGGGATAATTGGGATACGAGTTTCAGTGATGTTTAATGAATCAGTAAAACAAAGATGGCGCTATATCATAATGGATGGAAGGAAAATAAAGAAGGAGAAGGAAAAATAAAAAGAATTGGAGGAAGAAAGATAATGGAGAAATTATAGAATAGATGGGGGTACCGAGTTACGGATGTCCGACTTACGAACAACGCGTACTTACGAACGAACTGCCATAAACATTCTTTCGTAACCAACACATTGCACGTCTTTTTTCGTAACCAACAATTGCACGTCTTCAGTAGCAAAATTAAAAAATCTGTGTGTATTTTGCGGTAAGATTTTCTAATACAAATTATTACAGTATAACAACACCGAAACTGAAAAGAAACAAGATATCAAGGGGGGAAAGGAAAACTTCCAAGAATACAACAAACACCCGAAGAAGACCGGAGAATACAGCAGTCGAAGCGCTGTAGCTATGAAAACCAAGATGAGGACATTAGTCTTAATAGCTTAATGTATGAGGGTGTATCAATAAGTCAGTATTCTGATAATATTATCTGCTATATTTTGAGCTGAAAGTTTCACTGTATAATGTGTGATCTATGGAGAAGCGTTGGCTTAAATACATTGACAAAGAAGGAGATTATGTTGCAAAATAAATAACTTTTGTGTAAAATAAATTCTTTTTTTCTTCATTAAGCTACGGACTTATTGACTTACCGTTGTATAATTTGAAAAAAAAGAAGAGAAAAAAATCAATGATTTATGGAAATAAATACATAATAATAAATAAATGAAGACACAAATGAAAAATGGTAATTAAGAACGAATATCAACTAAATGTAATGAAAAATATTTCAAATGAATTCAGTGTGACTATACCAACATAATTAAATTTATAGAATTAATTCGATTTGTATGAAAGAAATTAAAAAAAGACAAATTAGAACGCAAAGGAAGAACCAAGTAATAATGGCGTCAAGAATGAGAGATATGAAAGGAATTAGAAACAGGAATTCTGAGAATAATTTTCAATGAACGGGGACAATGCTAGAGGCGAAGCTATAGAAGAATAGACGCGTGAAAAATTTACAATCCAAAAGAACACTATAAACGAAGATGGCCTGAATTGTCGTTATCAATTTTTGAGTAGTTTTTCTTTCATCTTTTTATTTTGCTACGTTTTATCGCAAGGCCCTGGTCGTTTATACATTCACCAATCATTAAGAAGCATGGACTGAAAGAGAAAAAAAACTCGCATCCGATATCCTTTTGGGTCTGTTTAACATGACCATCACCTTACCGATTAGGCTACGTATTTAGTTCTAAAAGGAAAGGTCTACAGCCAATGTATACTCCGATAGTCACATATAGAGCTGAAACATGGAACCTAACCCAAAGATTGACCTCTCAGACTGAGAGCCATGCAACGTGCACAGGAGAGAATCATGCTCAACATCTCTTGGAGAGATCACAAGACAGCACAGTATATTAGAGAAAAAAACAGGGGTCACAGATATCATAGAATCCATTAGAAAACTCAAATGACAATGGGCTGGTCATGTTGCAAAAATGTCAGACAACCGCTGGACATCACGACTCGCAAAGTAAATCCCCAGAGATCATATGCGAAATTGTGGCCGGCAAAAAGTAAGGTGGCGTGACGAACTAGACAAGTTCAGAGAGTATTGGCTCCACGACGCCCATGATAAGAATGACCTGAGCTTGTGATACAAAGCAACAAATAAGATGGAATGAAGTCAAAAATTAATAATGAACGAATATTTTATGAAAGTAGAAAAAAGCAAAGTTCAAATTTCTATTCTAAGTTCAGTATACATTTAGCTCAGCCTGGCATTAGGCCATAATAATTGGGCACCCAATGAAGATCGAACTCACTATTCTAGCGAATGGTCTGCGAGTCAAACTTACCAACCATGAGGCTACGACTATGGCTCATTCCAAGTCCTCTATTGTACTATTTGCACACTTGAAAAGCTTTTAAGTTTGTGTTAGCCCACAGAAATAAGGAGGAACTGGAATGATCTTAGTTAACCATCTCCTTAATGAACTCTGTAGAATCATCTTGAAATTTAATTGCACTAGACAGTAGCTGGACTAGTAAAAATACTGAAACAGATTCACTTATTAGTGGACACTTTCGAAACCTAACTTTGCGTCTAATCAAACACTGCTATGTTTTAATTATGCGATTGAAAGTTATGTTGAGTGAGAAACTATGAAAAACAGGCATGGCAGCTCCAGAGTCAAACTCTGTACCTACTTCTATGTCCTTGCGTAATTATACTATACATTTTGGAGGTATGTATGACTTGTCAGTTTAGCGGAGGTGGTAACACGACAGGTTAGCGATCACTAGCGATCACTAGTTCAAATCACGGTAGGGGAATGTGGATTTTACATATTCACTCCCCTATTTTTGGTGATGATTGTTCTTGTTCCTTTTCCTGTTACATAAGAAAGTAAAGTCAACTCGGACTTTGTCCTGGAGTTTGACAACATCTAACCTATCCTCTTAATGGGTCTCATAATTAGTTTGTAATACATATGAGAATTCACTTATTTCTCTCCTCTCAAAGTTGCGTGAGACGACAAATGCCTGAGAAAGTAAGGAGACATTTGAAACACGGTGGAGAACGAAACGATTCTACACCACTTACAGTGTATGTAAACCGTGATATCAACAGTGGTGATTCGATGTTAGCCTAACGGTTAACAGTGTGGAAAATGAAATCAGCAAATATTCGTGTTCACTTCTCACGAATGGCCTTCATAAAGGTCGGGTCAGGATTACTCCCTGCTGCTGGTGCTATGTAACCTAATGGAACCTGTCGCATGTTACTTGACGTGATTGTCACCGCCATTAACCCACATGAACCATATTAATATGACAGGTTATCATAAGATAATTTGATTGAATGCCCTTCGGAAAGGCAAGAATCCACGGCAGCTTAATCCATGTTAATAATGAAATCAGGTAAAAATACAGGTGGAAGGGAGAAGACGGAACAGATAAAAGAAAAGATAAATATCACGCCACTTTACACGAAATAGTTTATATTCTAATTCAAATATTCATTCCAGTCAGTTTTTATGGAATATTGTAATTGTTTCTTTTGGTAATTAATGAAAAAAAGAATTGTTCCTGCTCTGCCAAACTTATACGGCAGTAGTACCCGTGTACATGTCGATCCTCACATATTAACCAACACTATTTGCTTCTAAATGCTCGACTTATACACGTGTATATACTGTAAACTGAAGATAATTTAGAAAACAGGTAAACATACAAGTGGAGTGGGAAAAGTAGAAAAATGAACTGAAAATGTAAATAATAGCTTTTGGGGATGCAAAGACGAGTTTGGAGATAATGTAATTTCAAAAGACTCAAGACAAAATTATTTTAGCTTCTAGCCGACTGCACTAATTTTATAAACATATTTTCTTTGTCCATAGATGTGAATATTTGAATCTATGATAAATGCATTAGATAGTGTCTGTATTTAATATAGATGTTTTTAAGAATTTCATTACTGCACAATAATTCTTTTTGACAAGTTTCCTTGCCATTGTTGAATTTATCTAAACGTTGTGGCTCCAAATTCCCATGAAGAAAGTAAAGCATGGCGAACATAGAAAAGCTGTAATCTGTGGAGAGACTGAAATCATTTATGGCTGATCATGTGTGGAGAGAAGAAGGAACATACAAAAGGAGGTTAAACAAAAGTTAAAATAACTGACACTGGGGAATAAGGCGACTGAAAGAATCAGCGTACATGCTATGCTAAAATAATCCAATCACTAGGCTTAACACAGATAGCAGCAGCATATGAGGACCTCTAATTAGAAAAGAAGATATTAGATTTACGGCTCTAATAAAACACTGCCTGATTGTCCTACAGAACATGGATTGCATGATAAAGCACATCTGGTTACCTGGGCAAAGAATGATAGAGGTTACGGCGGCTGAATAGTAACAAAGATAGCTAAAGAATCGCTATAATAAACCCCTCTCAAAAACGTAATTTACCAGTAATCATTTCTAAAGTAAAGCGAATACACTCTGAAGACTGTAGTGTGTTAGTAGTGTGCAATCTGCAAGTTATCCACGCCAATATTTCAGAAACCAATCTCTGTGTGTGCGTGTGTGTCTGTGTGTGTGTGTGTGTGTAAGATTTACCATTTCTTGGGGATTAGTACCGTTCTTGGGAAGAAATGGGAAATTATAACATTTAAAATACCTAGATCAATACTATGCTAAAGTTAAAACTAAGAGAATCAACATATTTGTTCAGCATTGCATGACCAGTATATAGGATTCAGTGAGCCATATCCAAAGCGAATATTCATAATTGGTATCAGGTAGTATTTTTAGCTTCCTAACGAGGATAAATATGACACAACGTAGGTTCAATGTGGGTCACTTCATACTTTTGCATTTCAGCTGTTGCCTCAGGCGTCAAGGCGTATCCACTGCCCCTGCCACGAGGAGGGGGGGTGCTGCCTGAGAAGCAGGGGCAAGGCACACATTATTGATCCGTATCTTGCACGAAGATTCGAGCCGAAATTCCGGCAAGTGATAATTGGTATGAAATGTTCATAAGCTAAAATTATAATTTCCTAACAACATTTCTGTCTGAACAGACGTGGTGTTATAATCATTGTATTCTGTGGCTTATTCGGTCTAATTTGTTCGTTTATGTTGTTTATTTTTCACAACGTCTCAGCTGTGTACCCTCTGGCCTTCCTCGGATGTCTGTTGTGTTCTGGAATGTCGAATCTGGTTACGGGGAGTAATGAGTGTCCACTCACATACACGTTACGTCCGGATTTTGGGTCTCTGTGTTTGTGAGATTGTTTCCTACTGACTTATGCACTGGCCGTGTGACCTCCTGTTAACTTTACACGCGCTCGCTTCTTGCGGGCCACATTCACAGAATCCCAAGTTCATAACCTGATGTTTCGGGTCAATGCTTCCCACAAGCTATCAATCTCGATAATCGATCATTTTGAGTTATGTGAGCATAATATGTGGGCAGATTCCTTCGGCCGCCTCAAGAACATCTGTATTATGGAATTATACATCTTAGAGAATCTGTGTTGCCTACGTAGTATAATTATGCGATTAGCTGGTGTGGATGAATATTAGTGATTCTCCTCTTGGTGATGCCGGGGACACGGGGTGTAATCTTGAAATGATAACGATGGGTTTGTTGCATCTGGTGCATTCAGTTCCTTCTCAATTCGCACGTTACAAGACATGGTTAATTTGGTTTATATCAACATCGTTGTTACTGACGATCACAACACGAATAACCTGAGGGAGTTATCAAACATTAGTTCACTTGTTAAACCTGGTAGGAGGTGTATGTTTGCTGTGCGTGTTGTTACCAGCGGTGGAAATTAATTACATTAGCTTTTCTATTCATGTCAGTACTCAGTATGCGTGCGGATTGGTTGGTGTGTGAACTGGTATCCTTATCTTTGTTGTTATCGTCACAACGTTCAGCCGTTGTACATCCGGCCTTCTTCAAATGTTGGTCGTATTAGGAAGGAACATACATTAGTTTTGAGCTTCCGAATTCCCACTATCTGAGAATGGCCTAGTGGTTATACGGGTTTCAAACGTCCACTGTGACCATGGCCTAGTGGATATCGGCGTTAGTTAAATGTATGCGGGTCGTCGTGAGTTCTTTCCCTGGGTCAGGCAGTGAAATTATAAATTCTGGTTAATTTGAACGAGCAGAAGCAGCATCACAAAGAGGAATTAACTATGAAGAATTAACTAATACGAGATATTCTCTAGCATGGACATCGGGATGAGAAGAATTTTCCCCAGTGGATTAAAGAAGGGGTTCAGTTCGAAATTCACGGAACATTACCTGAAGAAGGCCGGTGGATACAACTGCCGAATCGTTGTGACTTTCACCAATATAAGGATCAGTTCGAATAAAGTAATGTATAATAATGATAATTTATCAGCTCTGATATCAGATAGAACCCGAGTATTATTATAGTGTTTTAATTATTTATATTTCCTTGATAAGTTCATGATAACGAGTGTGGTCAGTACGTCGAGTACTTTGAACCTTTCTGCTTTTTGTCCTCTACTCTATTATTAAGGCTTTGAATATAAGTTCGAATAAAGTAATGTATAATAATGATAATGTATCATGTCTGATATCAGATAGAACGCGAGTATCATTATAGTGTTTTAATTATTTATATTCCCTTGAAAAGTTCATGATAACGAGTGTGGTCAGTACGTCGAGTACTTTGAACCTTTCTGCTTTTTGTCCTCTACTCTATTAGTAAGGCTTTGAATATAAGGTATGCTCACAGGAAGCTGATCAGATTTCGATTGAATTCAAGGCCAGCAAGACATCAGCTTACTCTTGGGTAACCATTTTACCATTGTTGGCTAATGGAAGAACTCATGTTTTGTGTGTGTGTGTTCTTCCATTGTTCATCCTTTTCCATTAAAACATCGTTTTTCATTTGTTGCTGGAAAAATAGAAGTTGAATTGTACGTTGCAGGTTGGTAAGTAACTGATGTTCATCCGCCATGCTTAATTTGAAGTTTCTCGCTTGAAATAAAAGGGAGAGTAATGACGGAGAAATTGGAATGGAAATGGAGGCACGCGCCTTGGAAAAGAGGAAGCATAATAAAGGGAACCAGTGAAAAAAGGCATAAAATACGTCCATAGAAATGAGACCAGAAAAAGATTAATCACAAACAGTATCCACACACACACACACACTTTATATATATATATATAAGTCGAGGCTGGTGTGTAGATGGAGAGTTTCCCTGTCTGTGTGTGTATATGTGTGTTGGTTTTGTTTTGTAACACACACACACAGAGACAGTGAAATTCTCCATCTACACACCAACCTCGACCAGATGCGGTTATCAAAAGACGTCCTCTCCAATTTCCTTTTGAAAACGACATGATACGTCGAAACATGTTAGGGTAATAAATAAATTTCTTGCAAATTAGTCTCCACATTGTCATTTCCCAAACATCATTATGTCGGATAACCTTTATCCTTTCATACACCATATATATAGGTTTTGAAGTGGTGGCGGTGTTAGATAGTGGCTGTCTTGATGTTGTCAGTGTATGTTTGTTGTGCGGATGTAAGGTAATCCGACAGAATGGTAGAGGTAATTTGACAATGTAGAAATGAAAGAAATGCGAGTTACGTCTCAAACATATTTATTATCATGAATATGTTTGAGAAGTAACACGCTTTTCTCAATCCTTCATTTCCACATTGAACAAATTACCTCTACCATATATATATATATATATATATAAAAGCACGTGTTGGTGTAACCGTTACCAACATGGGAAAACGGAACAGGCGAACTGAGTTCGAATTCCTGCTGAGTCTACTTAGGTTCACTTGGCACACATAGTTTTGAGGCATCAATGCACTTTTCCTATTTACGATCACATCGCAAGATATTTTTTCAATCACATCGGAAGCTATCTCTGGGTCAATTCCTAGTTCTTGCTACTTGAACGGTAGCAAGGTATTTGAGTTAGAATGTTGTGATAAGAAAAAGACTAGCCAACAAATAATAATGAAAATACTTTATCTCAGAGTAGTGAAAAACCGCCCGTAGGGCGGGTTTTCCAGCTACTTCCAACGGAAGGCGTAAATGAGAGCTCAAAACTGTTTTTAGCGGTACCTTAATTCTTTACCTCAGGCAACAATGCACCGTTTATGCTATTTACATACAGATACACGGAATCAAACTTTTAGTATTAGATAAATAGATAGAAATCGGTTCATTATTATCGGGGTAAGCGCAGACCCAACACTATTATTATTCAGTTGCAAATCACCTGGACGTTTGGCATTCTTTATGTTAGCGCATTTTAGAGAAATCTAAATTAAAACCTCTGGCTACAATGTATCGTTTAGCCTAATTGAAAGTAACATACAGATAAACAGATTTAGACATTTAGTTTTTTCACGAAATAGATGGAAACCAGATCAATATTATCGAGGTTAGTGCGAACGCAGACCTCCACGATTTTCTGTCTCAAAATCTAAAAACGTTCTACTTTAAAACCTTCCCCATGATAGTTAGTTTTTTTCTTTTTTAGTTTCAAATTTTCAAGAAAAATGTATTAAATTTAAATGCTTTCATATTTTCAACCTTTTTGTTTAACCTTTTAAATTAACATTTTAGCCATAATTTTTAAAATTTCAATTTCAATTTTTTAAAGAAAAATGTTTAAAGGAAAAGGAAAAGCAGATACGTTTATCATGGAAGCGAGAAAAAAAGTAAACAGCTTAAGGCGTGGCTAATGTCAAGTTTGATGTCTTGCGCCTTCTGAGACCGTGATGCTTTACAAAATCCGTCTTTATTGCCGGGTATCGCATGACGTCATAATGCAGCCAACGGCTTAATGCTGGACAGATCATGCAATGTTTCCTCTTTGTTTTCTAAATAAATGTCAAACCTGAACGGAAATCTCGTGTTTGTTCGAGATTAACGTACAAAGCCGAGAGCTTGTTCTAACCTGCGTTTTTGCCCAGGCCTCATTTGACAAGTAGCACTTTCTATTTTAGTGATATTTTTTTCTTAAATCTTTATTGAAATTACTTGAAAATCCTCTCCATTTTGCCTTTGGTTTGTTTTCCCTGTATTGGTTTCTTATCTTTCTTGGATAGCAAATTTCTTCTTACTTCATGTCTCTGTTTTTATATGTCTTCTCGTTCTATTCCTCACGTTACGCTTCATTTGTCTATCGTTTTTACTGTGCTTGGCTCTTTTACACGTTACGATGAACATGTGTTACCTTGAGCGCCTCTGCTCTTTTTTCAGTTCATCCTTTCACGTTTTACCTTGAGCGCCTCTGCTCTTTGTTCTTCATCTTCTCATGTGTTACCTTGAGCGCCTCTGCTCTTTTTTCAGTTCACTTTCTCACGCGTTATTTTGAAGGCTTCTACCCGAACTGAAAATGAGCAGAAACGTTTAAGGTATCACGTGAAAAGGCGAACTAAAAAGGAACAGAAGCCTTTAAGGTAACTATGATATTTATTCAACTCCCCACGTCGGCAAATTCGACCTACGGTCGGGGTTTTGTGTCGGTCCCACTCGCATACATGTGGGTAGGGACAATAATTGTCTAATTCCCTTGGCACTTCGTTTTGGGATATCCCAGGCATCAGAGATTGGCCCTGTCCCTTCACGTGCTATAGGGAGGTGAAGCCCGGAGGAGCTTGTCCCTTGGAACTAGACAATTTACTTTCGGAGGGACAAAAATGGATTCATTTATATGTATATACACAACCAATATTTGGGAGAGAATACAGGTATCCCTTGGTTTTCCAAAGTTTGCTTTACGCTACTTTTTGCTTTTACGATGAAAGGTGAAAAGCCCAAATAGCGATCAGCGTTTGTTTTGCAGCTAGCCGTTATAGAGGCAGCGCCACCATCTTCCACTCCCTTCTACAACACGGTCTCCTATACTTCCCATAGGCCAACCTCCGACGACTCAGCCTACCATATCACCATTTTTTGTGTCTAGGAACGCTCATATTTTCTCCCCATATAAATTAATGGTAGTTGATTCTTCGCTTTACGCCATTTTGGCTTTCTGAAGGTCTTTATAAAATGCTCTACTTTCGGATAGCGGGGAAAATCTATTATAATTATTAAACTCAGTTTTTTACGTAACTCTCTTTTTACTTACGGCAAGATCCCGTTGCGCCAATCTTCCAAGTGGGGAAGGCCAGTCTGCCTGGAAAACTAGCATTTGGCATCATGTCTATCGCCCTATGGTCGGACTCCGACCCATTGCATCGGTAGGGAATTTATAACTATGTCAAACTACCCTCGGCAAAAGGCCGAAAGAGAGAAATAAGTGATTAAGATTAGATTACGCTAATCTTCCAAATGCGGAGGCTTAGCAAATTAGCATTTGGAATCCTGTATTTTTACTAAGTCTCGGTTGGAAATACATAACTATATCAGTCACGAAGAATAACACTCCC